>ML421855.1:28393-59571 GCA_005239525.1 Nicotiana knightiana | reverse complement strand
GATATAAGAGTGACACACCTCCCTAAGCACTTTAATACATATACTTTAACATTCAAACCCCATACTTATGTCAAACCCAACTCCTCCTTCACATCAATGTTATTACCCCATACTTCTTTAAGCACAATTACATCAAGAGTCACCACTTGTCAAGGAATATATATATATATATATATATATATTTTTTTTTTTTTAACAATACAACTATTTTTTTCTTTTCTTTTTTTTTTCAAGTGACTCTCACTTTTTCAAAACAATGCACCTTTCTCCTTATTTCATTAGTTTCACTCAAAATCCAAACCAACCACCCCACACTTTAACTTTTACACAGTTCATAACAACCCAAGTGCTCATGAGAGGTTAAAAGGTTCAAATAGATAGTTAATTCAAACAAATGGGTAAGGCTTGTAATGTGGTTGATAAAGAAACAAGATTACAGACTCAAATAGGTTAACTACGATACATAACAAATAGGCGGGTAAAATATACATAGTTGGCTCAACAAAGAAACACCTATATCACTTCCAAGACTGAACAAAACTATTATTTCGCTTCGCACACACAGAGGGAAAGTTCTAGACATCAAATGCAATACATAGAATACATACAAAATCTCACACAGACATGGCACATAACTCATTCAGGATTGGTTATGTCACGACACTCTAGTCAAAGCAGTTAAGCAAATTTAAGAATCCAAGATTTAAGGTATTAATCCTAGAGTCAAAAAAATTGAGCCTAAGTGTCACAACCAGAGTACTGACTATTCTCAAGGCATCACAAAGTTCTGAGATATTGCTGCGATTAATTTCTCAATCATGTGGTTCCTACTCCTAAAAATTAAAAACTACCTACACCCGATTCAATTAAAACCCCTTGGAAAAGAACCGTGGTCTGAAGAAAAACCAAGGGGGAATTACTACACTACCTAAACAAAAATCTTTTTGGTATTTTCTTTAGACTTACTTCCCTCAAGAAAACTGTCTAAGAGATCCATCGTCGGGAAGAGTCCACATATTTCTGATTTTTTTTTTTTTTTGTTCTACCTAAAATAAAAAATACTAACAGAAAAAGCTACAAAAACATTAAAAAAAAATAATTTACTAACATGAACAGCTAAAACTACTAACAAGAAATCACACTAAATACAACAAATCACAACAAATATTTACCACACCCCACAATTAAATCATGCAATTTCCTCAGTGCATCACATATAGACAAAACAAGAAGTAAAAATAAGGTGCAAGAAACTCCCTGATCAAGCAGCGTCTTCATCATCTGACGCTCTCTATTCTTCCTCATGCTCGTCTTCTCCATCATCCTCATCATCTAAGCGCATCAGCTCTGCATCAGAGTGTTCAGGTGTGTTGACATCCTCGTCATCCGGGAGCCTGTATCCCTCACCTGCTCCAATCATCTGCTGAGCGGGTATCACTGCTCCAACTCATTCCTCTCATCAACCGAAGTTGGGAGACCCCCTAAACGCAACTGCAAATCCATCATCCCATAAAGATGGGCCATGAAGTTATCATCCCGCGCATTGCGCTCGGCATTGGTCAATGAAGACTTTTATTTCGGTCGTAAGCTTGTGATATTAGTCTCTCGGGTGAGTTGATCAATGGTATGGTCAATGTCAGGCTCTACCTCTACATTCTCATTGAGCATGAACTGAGTTAGGAAATTGGGGAATGGTATTTGATCAATTCTTTTGTTGGAACGCACCAACCCCATTTGATAGCGCATTAGATGGCCCACATTCACTCTCTGCCCCATCATCAGGAAATAGAGTACACAAATTCTTTCTCGGCTGATCAAGGTGTCATGGTTGCACGGTAGTATCCGTGCATTAATCAATTAAAGCCACACCTGGGTTTTAGCTTTCATCTTCTTTTTGGGGAACCTTTTGTGGCGATTTGTGGCCCTGTCCCGAACCCAAGCAGCCCTAGAATCGACCCCACAGAGTGTGTGCCTCACCGCTCTATAGTTAGGCTGGCGGATGAATTGCTCTAAAGGCTCCACAGGAACATTCGGGGCACCTAGAAAATCACATATAGCCTTGGCCGAAAAATCTACCAGGTGCCCACGGATTGGCACCAATTCCTCTTTGTCATTAGGGTCAAACCCTGCATAAAACTCCCTGACTAGGTTAAGGTTGATGTTCCCATTGTGCTTGAACACATAGCCTAACCCAACTCATGAATGCTCCTCCAAATTGATGGGAATTTTGTTCGCACACTCCCTTCCCGAGTGGCTCCCTCGGGGTGGAATGTTTGGGCTTGCAACGTGTATACCAACTCCTGGAATGTGCGGGTATGCTGTTGATGCTGTATTCCCGTTGGCCATCGGGGGTCTGTCTCATGGCAGCCACAGCTGCCACTTCCTCTTCACCTGTCATACTTGAAGTGGCATCTCCCCCCTTTCTTTTCTTCTGAGGTGGTGGGGGTTTTGCTTTGGCTATAGCTGGGGCTGAGGACGTGGCCTTTCCTTTGCCGGCTACTTTTCTGGGTAGCATCGTTCTCCCTGCGTAAATGATCAGTAGTTAGGGGGTGTCAAAGTATATACTATACGCATACATTTTCCCACTTTGCCAAGGTTACTCAGACTTCACCTCAACGAGTTTATGAACAATAGAAACACAACTGCTACACATTAGATTTTCGTGAGCCACCCTACACTTAAAATTTCATTGAGTGAAAGATTGCATGTCACTAGTGGTTTATTTCCTGGAGACTCGGGCTCCAAACGGGACATGTATTACCATTGAGGCATTACATCGAGCACTTGGCTAGCACAATTGCCATGGGTGTTCTTATGGACTTGAGGGGCTGCCTCATGTACCCAATCTGTTTGGGGTTCCATAATACCACCTAGCTTCACAATTTCAGCCCATTTAAAGTGTTTCAGGGATTGGGGTTCACAACACAATATTACCATGAAATGCATAAACCCATGAAGAATCACCATGAATGAAGTACACACCTTTCTCATTTGTAACACCTAATTCGAAGTAGCAAAGGAAAGAAATAGAATCATACCTCGAAGATTGATGTGTGGTCGTCGGATGAAAGTGCACCACGAACAAAACTAGGTATTTTGATGAGCAATCATTTTTGTGTGTTGTGGGTGTTGTTGTAGTGAATATCTGTGTGGAAGTTTTGGTGTGGGTACGGGAGTAAAATCTGTATGGGTGTGTGCTTGGGAGTAAAATCTTTTCTTGAAAGAGGGTTGGGAGCTTTAAAAATAAAAAGAGGACTTACCTGGCATTTGGTGGGCGTTATAGGTATAAGACCCGGCCACCCTGGCGTTAGAGGCGAAACGCCTGGACCCCCTGGCATTTGGTGGGCGTTAGAGGCTTAACGCCTGGTACCCCCTGGCGTTTGGTGGGCGTTAGAGGCTTAACGCCTGGTACCTCCTGGCGTTTGGTGGGCGTTAGAGGCTAAACGCCTGGTACCCCCTGGCATATAGTGGGCGTTAGAGGCTTAACGCCTGGTTGGTCTGGATTTTGCTGGGCGTTACAGGCATAAAACCTGCTCGACCCCGGCTTTGTCCCCGCTTTTCGTCATGCTAAAACACTGCTCATTTCGCCCGAATGCACTTGCAAGCTTATTAGTACCTATAAATACACGAAATACTTCTAGTCATACTAAGATTTAACTACGAATTGGGTTGCCTCTCAACAAGCGCCTTAGTTAATGTCGTGGCACGACAATTACAACAAGTCAATAGGTTGCCTCCTATGAAGTGCCTAATTTAATGTCGCGGCACGATGTAGAATGAACACAATTTTAAGGATCGTTCAGCCTTTTAGGTTCAACCAGGTGTACAACAGCCAGCTCACTGGCTTCATTCATTCCCGCATACCTTTTTAATCATTTTCCATTGACCTTGAAGGCGTTAGACCCATCCTCAGCAGTAATTTCTACCGCACCAGAAGGAAATATGTTGACCACCTTAAAAGGTCCAGACCATCGGGACTTGAGCTTACCCGGGAACAGTCTTAATCTTGAATTGTAAAGCAATACCTTGTCCCCTGGTCTGAAATCTCGGTCCACAATGTTTTTATCATGTAATCTCTTCATTCTTTCCTTATATAACTTAGTGCTTTCAAATGCTTGTCCTCTGAACTCTTCCAACTCGTGTAACTCTGTGACTCGATTTTCTCCAGCAGTATCGAGATCCAGGTTCAACTGCTTCAATGCCCACCATGCTCGATGTTCTAATTCCACGGGCATGTGACAGGCCTTACCAAATACCAATTTGTATGGAGATATACCGATTGGTGATTTGAATGCGGTTCTATAGGCCTAGAGTGCATCATCAAGTTTCTTCGCCCAATCAGTTCTTGTGGCGTTAAATGTTTTGGTCAGCACACTCTTTATTTCACGGTTGGAGACCTCAACCTGCCCGCTAGTTTGGGGGTGATACGGGGTTGCCACCTTGTGACGGACATCATATGTAGCAAGCAACTTTTCGAAGACACGATTGCATAAATGAGTGCCTCCGTCACTAATAATGGCCCTTGGGGTCCCAAAACGGGTGAATATATTTTTCTTTAAGAACCCCACCACCACTCGTGCATCATTGGTGGGTAACACTGCAGCTTCTACCCATTTGGACATGTAATCTACAGCAACAAGTATGTACTTATTACCGTAGGAGCTGAGAAAGGGGCCCATGAAATCTATCCCCCAAACATCAAACACTTCTACCTCTTGTATTGGATTCATGGGCATATCATGATGACGGGATATGTTCCCCGTCCTTTGGCATTCATTACAGCCCTTCACCCATTAATGAGCATCTCTGAACACAGTGGGCCAGTAAAACCCGGCCTCCAACACTTTAGCTGTTGTTCGGACTCCTCCGAAATGTCCTCCATAGGGAGCTGCGTGACAAGCCTGCAACATAGCAAATTGTTCTATCTCGGGGACGCACCTCCGTATCATGTTATCAATGCAAATTTTAAACAAATGAGGTTCATCCCAATAGTAATTTCGGCTATCACGATAAAATCTTTTCTTCTGCACAGAGTAGAGCTCATAAGGGTCGATGCCGCATGCCAGGTAATTAGAAATATCTGCGTACCATGGTACCTCTCCCACACTTGTGGCCAGCAGCTACTCATCTGGAAAGGTTTCCAGAATATCCTCTAACTCAGGTGCCTTTTCATCACCTTCAAGGCGTGATAAATGATCAGCGACTTGGTTCTTTGTTCCCTTACGGTCACGAATGTCCAAGTCAAACTCTTGCAAAAGCAGCATCCAACGAATTAGGTGCGGCTTAGACTCTCTTTTCTCGACCAAGTACCGAATGGCTGCATGATCAGTGTACACGATCACTTTCGACCTGATCAGGTAAGACCTAAACTTGTCAAAGGCAAACACTACAGCCAACGTCTCTTTTTCTGTTACCGTGTAATTCAGCTAAGCTCCACTCAACGTCCTACTTGCGTAGTAAATTGGGTGCATTACCTTATCTCTTCGCTGGACCAACACGACTCCCACAACATAGTCACTAGAGTCACACATGAGTTCGAACGGTTGCTCCCAGTCGGGGTCAACTATAATCGGTGATGTGACTAACCACTTCTTTAGATCCTCAAAAGCTACCCTGCAATCATCAGAAAACACAAATGGGTTATCTTTTTCTAGTAACTTATAGAGAGGGTTGGCAATTTTGGAGAAATCCTTGATGAATCACCGGTAGAATCCAGCGTGACCCAGGAAGCTACGGATAGATTTGACTGATGTAGGCGGAGGGAGTTTTTCAATCACGTCGACCTTGGCTTTGTCCACCTAAATACCTTTACTCGAAACCAAGTGTCCCAAGACGATTCCTTCTTGTACCATGAAGTGGCACTTCTCCCAATTCAGTACTAGGTTCGTCTCGATGCACCTATTCAGTACACGATTTAAATTTGCTAGGCATTCATCAAACGTATTTCCCACCACTGAGAAATCGTCCATGAAGACCTCCAAATATCTTCCACCATGTCTGTGAAAATGGCCATCATGCACCGTTGGAATGTTGCAGAGGCCAAATGGCATCATTCTGAAGGCAAATAACCCATAAGGGCATGTGAAGGAGGTCTTTTCCCTATCCTCCGGGGCAATAGAAATCTAGTTGTACCCCAAATACCCGTCAAGGAAACAAAAATTAGACCTCCCTGCTAGCCAGTCAAGCATCTGATCAATGAAGGGAAGTGGGAAGTGGTCTTTGCGGGTGGAAAGGTTCAAATTTCTGTAGTCCATGCATATTCTCCAACCTGTGACTGTTCTAGTGGATATAAGCTCGTTTTTATCATTCCTTACCACTGTCATACCACCCTTCTTTGGTACACACTGTACTGGGCTAACCCAGCTGCTGTCAGAGATGGGAAAAATGATTCTCGCATCTAACCACTTTATAATTTCTTTCTTCACCACTTCCTTCATATTTGGGTTCAACCGCCTTTGATGTTCCCTAGAAGGTCTATGTCCCTCTTCCAGGAGAACCTTGTGCATGCAATAGGATGGGCTGATCCCTTTGATATTTTCCATCGTCCAACCAATGACAGTCTTGCATTCTGAAAGTACCTGTAACAACTGTTGTTCCTGCACATCTAACAACCCAGATGAAATAATAACAGGTAATATAGAGTTAGGTCCAAGAAATGCATACCTGAGGTGCTCTGGTAAAGGCTTCAGCTCTAACTTGGGTGGTACTTCAACTGAGGGCTTGGCTGGCTGACTCTCTCCCTTTTCCAAGTGTAATGGTTCAATTTCGAGAGCCCTCGACCATGTCCCTTTTCCTTCCAATGCTAATACCTATTCTGCTAGTTCCTCACCGTTCATATAATCTAAGTTCATCAAACATGCAGTCAAAGGGTCCCCAACAGTCAAGGACACATCATCTTCTTCCAGGATCACGTTCACGGCATCAATAAGAGAGCAGTTGGAGAACTCACTTGGTCACCTCATAGACTTCTGCACATTGAACGTGTTTTCTTCATCATTGAGCCTCATATTAAGCTCACCAGTCTCACAATCGATGAGGGCTCTGCATGTGGCCAAATATGGCCTTCCCAAGATTATGGGAATTTCCTCATCTACCGGCAGTCTAGGATCAAAAAGTCAGTAGGGAACACAAATTTCCCCATTTGCACTAACACATCGTCCAGAATACCCGACGGTCTCTTCACCGTCTTATCAGCAAGTTGAAGCAGCATGGAGATAGGCCTGGCTCTACCAATCCCTAGTCTTTTATATATGGCCAGCGGCATTAGATTAATGTTGGCCCCAAGTCACATAGAGCTTTGGGGAAAGCTAAGTTGCCAATGGTACAAAGAATTGTAAAACTCCCTGGGTCAGACAACTTTTCAGCAATAGGACGCGTCACCACCGCACTACAAGTCTAAGTAAGGGTGACAGTAGCTAGATCTTGGAAGTCAAATTTTCGGGACATCAAGTCCTACATCATTTTAGCATAGTCAGTCATTTCCTTCAACGCATCAATCAATGGGATATTTACTTGTATTTGCTTTAGCATGTCCAAGAATTTCTTAGACTGCTCATCCTTCTGATATTTCGCCAGCCTTTGAGGGAATGGAGCTGGTGATCTCTTCTTTCCTGTTATCTGTTCTTTTTCCTTTTACACCACCACCTCAACTGCTGGCTCTGTGATTTCCTCTAGTTCTTTCTAAGCCTCACCTTGCTTACTGGATTCTCCTTCAGCTGGCTGCACTGTGACCTTGGTCAAAGGAGCCGAGTCATCAATTTCAATAGGCATCTGCACCAATGTATCTGTCTGTCTACTTTCATGCATCATCTCCTGTTCCAGGTCCAGGTCTCTACCATTGAGGAGACTCACTGTCATTAGATGCTTTGGGCCCTGGTCCCTTGGATTCACCTGAGTATCAGCAGGTAAAGTTCCGTGAGGACGATTGTTAACTGCATTTGAAATCTGCCCCAGCTGCACCTCGATATTTTTAATGGCTGAGTCATGGGCATCTACTCTTTCGCTGATCTTGGCATTTGATCCAATAACCTGCTGCATCATAGCTTCTAACCTGGAGAACCCATCTTCTTTCCTTCCCCTCTGTTGATGCTGAGGAGGGTGGTATGTTTGTTGTTGATTCTGATGGTTATAACCTTGTTTCCTCTGATATGGTGCTGCATTACCTTGTGGTCTCATGACACCCATTTTCCACGGTTCTGCTGTTGGTGAGGTGGTCTATATGATTGAACTTGCTGACCCCAGTTCTGCCCCCTTGTCTCTGGCTTCCATAATTTGACACATAATTCATATTTTCTGGATAAGGAGGGTGATCACATTCTGCATTCCACTGATTATCAAATGGTTAACTAATGCAAGATGTGAATAAGCCCCATTGGTTGTATCCACGATATGTACTGACAATGCCTCACCCACACTACAATATAAGTATGAAGGCAAAGGTCATGTAGCTTTTACCCGAATGGCCAAGATCGAATCCACAGGGAGCCTATAGATGGGAGTGAGTGTATAAATGATCTAGAAGGGTCGAGTGTTTCTAATTGCACTTCTAAACATTGGTCGGTGTTGAACTATACTAAATGTATTCCATTATTTGTAAGCTAATTAATGACTAACTTTGTTTTGTTTTTGTTGTTGTTTTCTAATATTGATAAAGGCACTAGGGTCGTGACTGTGGCCTAGGTACACAAAGGAATTCAATTCTAAGGTCGGGGAATTTGCTAGGGATATAGCTATAACCAAAGCACGAAGTTGCTCACTCTATACCTCTCGGTAGTTTGAGTGATTATACCCTAATTGCCTCTCTCGAGTCCAATTAGGTGCCTAATAATCAAGCAATATAGGGTTAGGTAGGTTGTTACTCTCTCGAGGTTTAACCCGTTAACTAGGGCTCAAGTAGGGTTTTACCATTTCTGGGTTTAACCCCTTTGATTGGGACTACCAATCTCTTGATAATGCCCTAATTTCCTATTAGGCTAATTTCTAGACTCAAGTCTTCTTTCTCAAGAAAGACCCAAGTCATGAAAAGGTTAATTAGTGTTTGCAACCACTAATTATAGCAATAAAAACCTTGAAATAGCCTAAATAGTCAATACCCATTAATTTCCCAACCTTAATTTCAAAACCTCATTATATACCCACACTAGGGTTGATCCACAACCCTAGCTACTCATAATCAAAGATGAGAACAATGATAGAGAAGAAGAATAACCCATTTAATTGATTCCTAACAATGAAATTGAAGTTTTTAATGTTAAAAATGCAAGAATAAAGCTAAATAAATAAAAACCCTAAAATATTCACGAACTCTCTACTCTGAAAAACAGCTAATATGTTCCAAATCTGGAAATAAATTACAAAATAGTCTATTTATAGTCTGCCAAATTTTCGAACAAAATACCCCTGCATGACCACCGCGGACCGCGAAAACATGACCGCGGTCCGCGAAAACATTAAGACCTCACTGGACTGTCACCGCAGTCCGCTAAACTACGACCGCAGCCGTGGTGGGAACTTGCAATTCTTGGGTCTCACTGGAACTCCACCGCGGTCCGCAAAACTTCGACCGCGGTCGCAGCGGATGATAGTCAACATTCTGAGCTCACAGGAAATGCACCACGGTCCACGAAACCACAACCGCGACTGCGGTAGCTGATGGCCTTAATTTCCGAACTCACTGGAAATGCACCGTGGTCCGCGAAACCACGACCGCGGTCGCGGTGGCCTTGTTGTCTTGAGCAGCTTTGTTGGGTTTGATACTTGTGCCGGATTCACTCCTATTTTGAGCATATTTTAGACTGAATGCCTTCATTTCTGGTTCAATCCTGCAACAAGCACAACATATAAGCTTTCGGGGCTATTTTGTGTAAAATTGTATCCAAAATTCACGTATAAGGGCACGGAAAACTAGGCAAAAAGCCAAGTTATCAACTCCCCCAAACTAAAGCTCTTGCTTGTCCTCAAGCAAAACAAAATAAGCCCCACCCCTATGAGAGATTTCACAAAAATTTGGTTGTACTATTGGTGACCTCAACTAGCATCAATTGGAACTAACCATAGCCCCTAATGCGAATGAATCATTGACAATGATTGAACTTTTCAAAACCATAGTTTCAAGTGTGATACAAGAGCTTCAAGGGTTGGTCCAACTCATCAGTGAACTTCTAACTATTACCTCGGTCAGTGTGGATCCCAGACTCTTATTCCGTAACTTTCTCTGAGCATCTCACCTTTCAGAATAATGACACTCAGAACGGGGAATATGGTGAATCGCTCATCTCTCATCAAGGAAATAGTCCCAAGTTCGGCTCAAAGTACCATAGGCTTGCCCTTTGTGTAAATCACCACTAATGTAGGCTTCACTCGACCTGAGATCATACAGGGCTTTTGTGGAGTCATGATGAAGGCTTTTGGTCAAGGGTAGGACGTATTTGGTTAGAGTGAGTTTTATCTTTCCTTAAGCACTTTATTTTTTTGTTGCTCTCACATTTTCTTGACTCTTTGAGTCTTTTTATCTTTTGTAGGGTTGGAGAGACACTTTTTCATCAATTTCCTTTATTTTCTTCTTATGCTTTCCAAACCTTTGGCATCACTTTTTTTTTGTTTCAATTCCCTTTATTTCTTCTTTTTGTTCATTCTTTTCTTTTCATTCTTTTTCATTGACTTTTCTCTTCTCTTTCTTTCCTTCTTTCTTTCTTTCTTTTGTGCCTTCTTTTTCACTTCATCACATCCCTCGTATCTCCCCCAAACTTATGTTTTTTGCGTAGCGCCAAGGAAAGATCGGGTGCCAAGAGAGGGAAAAAGAATGGTTAAAGGCTTGTAACTAGGGTTGAAAGAAAAGGCTTAAGGCTCAAAAGGGTTGATTAGGGAATATTTCGTTTGGAAGGTCATGGAAGTGTTCAATTCTTTGTTCAAGCCAAGGAAATCCTATAGTCACTTCTCAAGTCAAATTACACCTAGAATTTCGCCTAGACAAAACTCAGGGCAAGTTCTAGACTAGTGGCACGGAACTTGGACTTGCAATTACGAATTTCTCACCACTCACCACTAAAGGATTGTTATAGAAATCGAGTCGAGGTCCCACAAAGACCTTAGCCGTGCTTTGAGTAACAAAAAAATTGGTCCCGAAGAACCACCCGATGATTATCGGCCAACACAAGAGTCTCAAGATCATCACTATCACCATCCTCAACGCAACGGTTTGTCTTTGACCATGGGATCAAAGGCAACTGTGTTAGGCCCAAGTGAAGCTTTGCTTGAGGTACCATTATTGAAAAACAAAACAACAAGAAAAGGAAAAACAGACTCAAACCCTTAAGAAGGTTGTCACACCGTTCATCCTTGGGAAGAGCCACCCGGTTCACACAAGTTCCACTTTTGGAATGAACTGTGGCGTTAAGAAAACCAAAGGCTTATTGCTCATGAGAAAACCAAACAAGAAGCTATGAAAGAAAAGTAAGAAGATATAAAATAGAAGAGAAATGCGTAAAATAACGTAAAGTGCATGGGATGGAATGAATATGTACAATAGGGGAATTATATGAATATACATAAGGGATGAATATTTACAATGGATAGTTATCTTATACATACCAAAAAAAAAAGGAAATAACGTAAAGAAAAAGAAACAAAAAGTTATTTTCATTATACAATCTGATGTAGCCAAAGTAAAATGCCTGTAGGGCCACTCCCCCAACTAAAATACAACATTATCCTCAATGATATAAAGAAAAAATAGTGCGCAAAATATGGGAGATAGAGAGTAAAGAAAACTCCCTATTGGCCCTCGGCCTGCTGTGGTCCCTACTGCTCTGTCTGAGATGGGGTAGGAACTGCCGGAGATGAGGAAGGAACTGCCTGAGATGGGGAACCTGTAGGAGATGGATCTGGTATAGCCTGTGATGGAGCTCCGGTGGGCTGGGCCTCCTGGCTCTGAGCCTGAGTGTGCTCTTTGGGGGGGTCTGCCAGTACAAGCTGGATGTTCTGGGCACGGGGCATGACCTTCCTCTTCTTCAGTGGCCTCACCGGCTCCTCCTCCTGCACTGACTGAGGCAATGGCTACTGCTCTAGCTGGGGCTTTGTGGGGTCGGCTAGTAGCATCTCCAAAGGAATTTGATCGCCTGATAGCTTGTCGACCTCCTTTCTCAGCTTTGCCACCTCCTCCTTTGACGCCCTAGTTTTCCTCAGCTTCTTTGTTTCTTTGGCTAGCTTTGTCAATGCACTCTCATGTGCACCCACCGCATCCAGGATTTTCTTCTGATTCTCCAAAATTTCTTTCAGAGTGTCCTCAATGGACTGCGGGACCTGTGGTGGGGGAGGAGTAACTGGGGCTGCCACGGTTGTAGAAATTGCAGTCAACTTTGTAGTAGTTGACTGCATCCAGTTGGTGAGGCTAGTGAGAGTCATGTTCAGCCGTTGAGCAGTCATGGGATAGGCTCTGGTGGAGGGGATATCAGTAGCTGTGGAGGAAGATGGGCCTAGAGCCTCCTCTGGAATGGCAGGCTGGGGCAGTGAGGGTTCCGCCACCACCACTGGCTCTTCAGACTGACTAGTGGAGGCAACCGACTTTCCCTTTGACTTCTTTCTGGGGTTATCCTCATCTTTCAAGTCATACTAGGAGAAAGGTGCTTTGGGCTTGACTTTAGTGTCAAATCGCTTCATAGTCACTTCCTGGTCTTCACAATACATGGTCAGGTAATGAGGATAAGGGTAAGAAGTATCACCTGTGCTGACCACTCGGCTAATGACCTCGGACATCACATTCCCCATATTGATGGGGTATCCTTCCATGATAGATGCTACTAATACAGCCCTACTGAGAGGGAGGGTCTAGTCATGATGAGTCGGGTCTAGCCTGCTACATACAAAAGTCTCCCATACTTAGCTTCGAAGTTCAAGGTCCTCCTGGTGATAGTCTTTCCAGCCGTTAACCACTCCGGGGTGTCCCCGAGCTTGGCCAAGTGCAAAGCCAACCAATTTCTCGCAGCATCCTTTTCGGCAAGTTTTTCCCGGTATAATGAATCATCCACATCATCCATATCCAAATAGTCATTAAATGAAGGTCCGTCAAAAGGCACAGTGAGATTGCGAACTTTGGATGCCTTTGAGTCCTTTTCCAGAAAAAGCAAATTGGTGTAGAACTCCTTCACTATATGCTCATTGGCCTCCGAAAGATGCTCAGTGAAATAAGACCATCCTTTCCTGTCTCGGAATTGTTTCCTTACATAGGGGTTGTATATGGATAAATCTTTCATTGAGAAGGTGCACTCCGGGATAAGAGACCGTGCAGTCCACAACTCCCTGAATCTGTGGAAGGCCTTCTCACTGACAAAATGATCCTTCCACACATCCGGATTTCGAGTGCGCTCTACCCTTTCAACCACCGGCGCATCCCCTTTGTTGTCACTTGAATGCTCCCCAGATAAGGAAGTTGTAGGGGAAGTTGAGTATGAGTGTGCAATGGATGCGGATTTGGCTGGAGACACTGCTCGTGCTTGGGCCGGGAGAGATGAGACCGGGTCCATTGGGGATGACTGTGATGAGTCCTCCTCTGACGGAGCATATTCACTTCCTGATGTTGAAGGAGGAGAGTCTATAACCTGACTGGGCCGTCGTGATGACTGAGGATGCAATGTAAATTTTGAAGGTTGCCTTGGTGCCCCTGGGCCTCTCCCCCTTTGAGTTTCTCCTCTACCCGTGTTTTTGCGACCTCCTCCACGAGATAGTACCATTTCCTGCAAACTACACATAAGTGAACATGGTTAGTTTCCTGAACATTGATGTGCAGACACTTGAGTAGTCATTGAAGTCTTAAGCATACTGGAATGAGGCAAGACATACTGGACTGACTTCGCGGACCGCGAAAAGTCGACCGCGGCCGCGAAAGTCTAATCATGGTTGAGAATTACACACTGGAAATGACTTAACGGACCATGAAAATTCAATCGCGGCCGCGAAGTTCTAATCATACTTGAGCAAGACACACTGGAATGACTTCACGGACCGCAGCCGTGAAGTTAGATCCACTGTGGTGTGATTTCTGGACAGCAGGGACCGCGGTTCACGAAACATCAGATTGAACTTATGCAAAATGAACCACCGAGGTCCGCGAAAAATGGACCGCGAACCGCGAAAATGGATATTTACCTAGGGTTCCCAGAATTTTCAATTTCTACGCTAAAGTGTTCATTGAGTTAAGTCCTACATAATTAATCAGTGCAATTGCATTACAAAGGACTATTATGAACCTAATTGGGGTAACCCTAACATTTACAAGCCTAGAAAGAGAAAATAATAATGAAAAAGAAATTGAAAACTAAAGAAAATAAAGAAATTAAGAAGTTAATGAAGCATAAATACACTTACTAGATGTTTGGATGAAAGTATGGATGCAAGCAATGAGTTTCAGAGGATGCAAAAGTGAGACACGGTTGAAAGTGGCTTAGGCTAGCTACAGTGGGAAAAGTGTGAAATGAAACCCTAGAATCCTATTTATAGAGAGTGCTGGGGACCACCCCACTTACCTGCCACAGATCGCAAAAATCGACCGCGGTCCGCGTTCATTTGATGGTACAAAGCTTACGAGGTAGAAGGGCTTCGCGGACCGCGAAAAGTCGACCGCGGCCGTGAAGTCCATTTCCAGAGCACTGTGTTTGCATCATATTGACTTCGCGGACCGCAAAAAGTCGATCGTGGCCGCGAAGTCAATTTCCAGTGAGCTTCTGTTTCTGTACTCGGCCAAATTCCTGTGTCAAAATCATCCTACACATCCAAAAACCAGTTAGTGTAAAAGTGAAACCTATTTTACCAAGAAAAACAAAGAAAATGAAAGTAAAGACACATGGGTTGCCTCCCAAGAAGCGCCTGATTTAACATCGTGGCACGACACAGTTTACCGGGATCATTGGAGATGAAGAAGTGCCACCACGTGGCTGTCATCAAATTTTCCAAGATAGTGTTTTACCCAGTGACCATTCACTCTGAATACTTCACCACTTTTGTTCTTGAGGTCAAGAGCCCCAAATGGAGTAACAAATACCACTTCAAAAGGCCCACTCCACTTTGACTTTAGCTTCCCGGGAAATAACCTCAACCGAGAATTAAACAATAATACCAAGTCACCAACTTTGAACTCTTTTCCTCGAGCATATTTGTCATGTAGGTACTTCATTTTGTCCTTATACAAGGACGAACTGGAGTACGCATGGAATCTAAACTCATCCAACTCATTCAATTGCTCCACTCTAAGATTTGCAGCTACATCCCATTCCAAGTTCAACTTTTTCAAGGCCCACATAGCCTTGTGCTCCAATTCCACCGGAAGGTGGCATGCTTTTCCCAAAGACCAAGAGATATGGGGACATCCCAATTAGGGTCTTGTAGGCGGTCCGGTAAGCCCAAAGAGCATCATCTAATTTCTTAGCCCAGTCGGTCCTATTGGCATTGACCGTTTTGGATAATAGGCTCTTTATCTCTCTGCTAGACACTTCAACTTGGCCACTAGCCTGAGGGTGGTACGGGGTAGTGAATTTATGGTTGACCCCATACTTAGAAAGCAAGGAGTCAAAGGCTTTGTTGCAAAAATGTGCCCCCCCCTGTCACTGATGATGGCTCGTGGAGTGCCAAACCTAGTAAAGATATTCTTCTTGAGAAAGACTATCACACTCCGCGCCTCATTGTTTGGTAAGGCTATGGCCTCCACCCATTTTTACACATAATCAACTACGACCAAGATGTACGTGTTCCCACATGAACTCACGAATGGCCCCATGAAGTCAATGCCCCAAACATCAAAGATATCTACCTCGAGAATTGAGTTTAAAGGCATCTCATCCTTTTTGGAAATTCCCCCGGCTCTTTGGCATTCATCACACCTCTTCACTAGGGTACTAGCATCCTTATACAAAGTGGGCCAAAAGAAACCACAACTAAGCACTTTAGAAGCAGTTCTCACCCCTCCGTGATTACCACCATATGGCGAGGAGTGGAAAGACTCAAGGATGGCTAGTTGCTCTTCCTCCGGTACACATCGCCGGATTACCCCATCGGTGCAAATCTTGAATAAATAAGGCTCATCCCAATAGAAATCCAAGCTATCCCTTCGAAGCTTCTTCCTTTGGTTAGAAGAGAGCTCACAAGGGACAACTCCGGTGACTAGGAAATTAGCAATATCCGCAAACCATGGCATTTCTCTCATGGACATTGAAAGGAGTTGTTCATCCGGGAAACTATCATTGATCTCAAGTCCGTCACAAGGACGTCCTTGCTCTTCCAACCGGGACAAATGATCGGCAACTTGATTCTCACTCCCTCTTCGGTCCACTATCTCTAGATCAAACTCTTGTAACAACAAAACCCATCTCATAAGTCTTGCCTTGGAATCCTTTTTGGTCATGAGGTACCGGAGTGTTGCATGGTCAGTGTGAACTATGACTTTGGCACCCATCAAATAAGCTTGAAATTTTTCCATGGCAAAGACTATAGCTAGAAGCTCCTTCTCCGTGACTGTGTAGTTCATTTGAGCAGAATTCATTGTCTTGCTGGCATAGTAGATTGGATGAAACACTTTGTTCACCCTTTGCCCAAGCGCAGCACCCACAGCAACATCACTTGCATCACACATAAGCTCAAATGGGGCACTCCAATCCGGTACCGTGATGATGGGAGTGGTAGTGAGCTTGTGTTTTAAGAGTTCAAAAGCTTGCATACACTGCTCATCAAAATTGAATTTGGCATCCTTCTCTAACAGCTTGCATAATGGATTCACCACCTTAGAGAAATCTTTGATAAACCGCCGGTAAAAACCGGCATGGCCAAGAAAGCTCCGGACTCCTCTCACTGAAATAGGTGGCGGCAATTTTGAAATAACCTCGATCTTTACCTTATCAACCTCAATGCCATGCTTTGAAATCTTATGTCCCAAAACAATCCCTTCCTCCACCATAAAGTGGCATTTTTCCCAATTCAAGACCAAATTTGTTTCTTCACATCGAGCAAGGACTTTATCAAGATTACTCAAGCATTCATCGAAAGAATCCCCGACGACACTAAAGTCATCCATAAATACTTCTAGAAAGTCCTCCACCATGTCGGTGAAGATTGCCATCATACATCTTTGGAAAGTAGCTGGGGCATTACAAAGTCCGAATGGCATTCGAGCAAAGGCAAAAGTGCCATATGGGCAAGTGAAGGTGGTCTTCTCTTGATCCTCCGGGGCTATCAAAATTTGATTATATCCAGAATACCCGTCAAGGAAGCAATAATAGGCTCGACCTGCAAGCCTATCCAACATTTGATCCAAGAATGGTAAAGGAAAATGGTCTTTGCGGGTCACCATGTTGAGCTTGCGGTAGTCCATGCACACCTGCCATCCGGTAACCGTTCTTGTAGGAATGAGCTCATTCTTATCATTTTTTATCACTCTTATTCCACCCTTTTTCGGAACGCATTGGACCGGAGAAGTCCAAGCACTATCCGAAATTGGATAGACCACACCCGCATCAAGCCATTTTATGATCTCCTTTTTCACCACATCTTGCATAGCTTCATTGAGTCTTCTTTGATGTTCAATAGAGGGTTTGGCTTCATCCTCCAATATAATCTTGTGCATGCAAAAGGCGGGGCTAATACCCCGAAGATCAGCCAAGGTCCAACCAATTGCTTTCTTCCTCCTCCTTAGCATTATTAAAGTTGAGTCAACCTGCAATTGGGTTAGGCAAGAGGAAAGAATAACTGGTAAAGTACATGAGGGACCAAGGTATTCATACCTGAGGTGGGAAGGAAGTGGCTTCAACTCCAGATTCGGAGGTTCTTCAATGGATGGCTTTGTTGGTGGGGTCTTCCTGGTCTCCAAGTCCAATGACAATTTTCTGGGAGCATAGGAATAAGACTCCATGCCTTGAAGGGCATGGGTGCTCTCAAGCACACCATCCACCCATGAGTCCTCGTGATTCAAGAAGGCCAACTCTACAGGATCATCAACATGGATCATAACACTAGCATCATCAATAATAACCTCGGACACAAGGTCCATAAAAGAGCACACTTCGGTGTTGTTGGACTGTTTCATAGATTTGCACACGTGGAAGACCACTTTCTCATCACCAACTCTAAATGTAAGTTCCCTAGCTTCAACATCGACTAAGGCCTTCCCGGTGGCAAGGAAAGGCCTCCCCAAGATAATAGGGACCTCAAAATCAACCTCATATTCGAGGATAACAAAATCTGCTGGCAATATGAACTTGTCCACTCTCACTAAGACATCATCAATAATACCTAGGGGCCTCTTCATTGATCGGTATGCCATTTGCAAATGCATAGAGGTCGCCCTAGGTTGTCCGATCCCCCAAGGTCTTGAACACAGAATATGGCATCAAATTTATGCTTGCCCCAAGATCACATAGCGCTTTTGCAAAGTTTGCACTCCAAATTATGTAAGGAATAGTGAAGGCACCTGGATCTTCAAGTTTTGGTGCCATGGAGTGAACAATAGCACTCACTTGGTGAGTCATCTTAATGGTCTCACATTCCATGGATCATTTTTTTTTCACCATGTCCTTCATGAACTTAGCGTAGCCTGGCATTTGCTCCAAGGCCTCAACCAAAAGAACATTTATGGTAAGACTCTTCATCATATCAAAGAACTTTTTAAACTGGGTCTCTTGCTTCTGTTTTGCCAATCTCTGAGGATAGGGGGGAGGTGGCCTAGGCAATGGTGCCTTTGAGGCCACCGACTCCGGCATGTCAATTATGTGTTCCCTATACGGGTTCACATTTATATCCAAATCCTCCCCATTGTCATGAATGTCAATTCTTACCTCACCTTCACTTGGTCCATCCAATGCTTGCTCCACATCAGCTGGTAGCTCATCTTGGGGAACAACTTCATCATCATAAACAACCTTCTTTTGCCTCTAAGTACTTGCCTCCACACCTTTTCCACTCCGAGTGGTTACCGCCATATCATGACCGGTGTTGTTGTTGTTCCCACCCTTGAGGTTCACCACCGTATCACTTGGTAGTGCACCCTTCGGGCGTGTGTTTAATGCTTGTGAAATCTGGCCCATTTGTACTTCAAGATTTCGGATGGAAGTAGTGTGAGAGGATATCTGGGCATTGGATTCTTCATTCCTCTCCATCATATGTTTGAACATGTTTTCTATCTGACCCATTTCCGAGCTTGAAGAACTTTGCCCATGAGATTGATATGGAGGAGGGTTGCTAGGTTGTTGGTACATCGAGGGCATTTGAAAACCCGATCCCCGATTACCTTCACCTCCTCAATTTTTGTTGTTATTTGTTCCATTCCAATTCCCTTCATTGTTGTTCCCCCATTGTCGGTCATTATTGTTGTTCCATTGACGATCATTGGTGTTGCTCCAATTTCTAGCATTGTTATTGTTCCAATTTCGTGGCCTTTGGTTCCCCAGTTTTGTGTATTACCTTGCCCTTGGTAGTTGTTTGCATATATAACATCCTCATCTTGGTCATTGTAACTTTCATCTTGTTCATGACCACTTGGCCCTTGATCACCATGGTTTTGCCTAACATTCCCCTGAGGTCTCCTTTGGTTTCCTTGCATATGAACTCCTTCCATGGCATTTACTTTCTTAGGCCCTTGCAAATGTTGGAGTTGGGCTTTAGCAAGTTAGTTCATGGTTGTTATGAAGCTCGGCAATTGCTTGCCCTTGTTCTTGGAGTTCCTTATGGAGACTATTCACACTGGTTTCCCCTTGAGACACATTTGCTCTACTTTGCCAAGCCGAAGATATGTCGGCTTTCATCAAGAATCTCACATGCCTCCGGGTAAGTCAACTTCATAAAATTACCACCGGCCAATTGGTTGACCACACATTGATTTACCGTGTTGATTCCCCGGTAGAATGTTTGTTGTATCATAGCCTCGGTCATGTCATTGTTAGGACTTTCCTTGACCATGGTTCTATAGCGTTCCCATATTTCATGTAAGGGCTCATTTGGCTCTTGTTTGAATGACAAAATATCATCTCGAAGGGCTGCCATGTGGCTTGGGGAGAAAAACTTTGCAATAAATTTATCCGCAAGCTCGTCCCAAGTGGATATAGAATGGTTTGGGAGACGCTCAAGCCAATCCAATGCTCTTCCCCTAAGTGAGAACGGGAACAACCGTAACCTTAATGCGTCCTCAGACACATTAGTTTGCTTACTCCCCCAACATGTATCAACAAAGCCTTTGAGATGCTTATAGGCATTCTGATGGGCGGCTCCGGTGAAGTATCCTCTTTGCTCTAGGAGAGTGAGCATAACATTTGTGATTTGGAAGTTCCCCGCTCAAATCCTTGGCGGGACTATTGCACTAGCATACCCCTCGTTTGAAAGGACCCGAGGAGCAGCTCTAGGGGCTGGAGGTGGGGGAGGGTCTGGAACATCATCCTGAATATTGGCATGTCGGCCTCTTCTTTGTGGTAGGAATTTGATTGATTTCATCTTCTTGATTGTCATAAACTTCCTCCCTCGGAATCACATTTCCTAGCGGATCGGCCATTGTACCTAAGTACACAAAACAAGGAATTTAAAAAATATAGAAGGAAAGAAAAACACACTACGCTTTTAGTCACAAATATAATCACACCGTTAAAGCTCCCCGGCAACGGCGCCAAAAAGTGACGACGCCTCACCCACACTACTATATAAGTATGAAGGCAAAGGTCGTGTAGCTTTTACCCGAATGGTCGGGATCGAATCCACAGGGAGCCTATAGATGGGAGTGAGTGTATCAGTGATCTAGAAGGGTCGAGTGTTTCTAATTGCACTTCTAAACATTGGTTGGTGTTGAACTATACTAAATGTATTCTATTGTTTGTAAGCTAATTAATGACTAACTTTGTTTTGTTTTTGTTGTTGTTTTCTAATATTGATAAAGGCACTAGGGTCGTGACTGTGGCCTAGGTGGATACACAAAGGGATTCAATTCTAAGGTCGGGGAATTTGCTAGGGATATAGCTATAACCAAAGCACGAAGGTGCTCACTCTATACCTCTCGGTAGTTTGAGTGATTATACCCTAATTGCCTCTCTCGAGTCTAATTGGGTGCCCAATAATCAAGCAATATAGGCTTAGGTAGGGTGTTACTCTCTCGAGGTTTAACCCGTTAACTAGGGCTCAAGTAGGGTTTTACCATTTCTGGGTTTAACCCCTTTGATTGGGGCTACCAATCTCTTGATAATGCCCTAATTTCCTATTAGGCTATTTTCTAGACTCAAGTCTTCTTTCTCAAGAAAGACCCAAGTCATGAAAAGGTTAATTAGTGTTTGCAACCACTAATTATAGCAATAAAAACCTTGAAATAGCCTAAATAGCCAACACCCATTAATTTCCCAACCTTAATTTCAAAACCTCATTATATACCCACACTAGGGTTGAGCCACAACCCTAGCTACTCATAATCAAGGATGAGAACAATGATAGAGAAGAAGAATAACCCATTTAATTGATTCCTAACAATAAAATTGAAGTTTTCAATGTTAAAAATGCAAGAATAAAGCTAAAGAAATAAAAACCCTAAAATATTCATGAGCTCTCTACTCTGAAAAACAGCTTATATGTTCCAGATCTGGAAATAAATTACAAAATAGTCTATTTATAGTCTGCCAAATTTTCGGACAAAAATACCCCTGCAGGACCACCACGGACCGCGAAAACATGACCGCGGTCCGCGAAAACATTAAGACCTCATTGGACTGCCACCGCGGACGCTGTGGGAACTTGCAATTCTTGGGTCTCACTGGAACTTCACCACGGTCCGCGAAACTTTGACCGCGGCCGCGGTGGATGATAGTCAACTTTCTGAGCTCACTGGAAATGCACCGCGGTCCGCGAAACCATGATCGCGGCCGCGATTGCTGATGGCCTTAATTTCTGAACTCACTGGAAATGCACTGTGGTTCGCGAAACCACGACCGCGGCCGCGGTGGCCTTGTTGTCTTGAGCAGCTTTGTTGGGTTTGATCCTTGTGCCGGATTCACTCCTATTTTGAGCATATTTTAGACTGAATGCCTTCATTTCTGGTTCAATCCTGCAACAAGCGCAACGTATAAGCTTTCGGGGCTATTTTGTGTAAGATTTTATCCAAAATTCACGTATAAGGGCATGGAAAACTAGGCAAAAAGCCAAGTTATCATGTACCTGCTACTTTTGCCCTGATTCCTCCACCTTCTTAGTTAGTATGCTCATCTGTGTTATCAAGGTGGCCATTTTCTCTGCAATAGTATTGGATGGATCGAAGGGCACTGAGTGAACGACAGGAGTAATGGGTGCCTTCCTGGTTGTCCACCCT
The DNA here is from genome assembly GCA_005239525.1 of Nicotiana knightiana. Lineage (NCBI taxonomy): Eukaryota > Viridiplantae > Streptophyta > Magnoliopsida > Solanales > Solanaceae > Nicotiana > Nicotiana knightiana. The sequence continues at coordinate 37,262 of ML421855.1, read as the reverse complement.
GAATTCTGCGCCATTTTATCAAGCAGGATCTGACTTTCTCTCCATGTTTTGCTCAAGAATGCTCCACCAACTGAGGCATCAACATTTTCCTTTACCGTATCAGCCAGACCCATATAAAAACGCTGCCCCAACATCTGCTCTGGAATACCATGGTGTGGACAGATAACAAGCATTCCCTTAAATCGTTCCCATGTCTCCTGCAATGTTTCAACTGGTTTCTGTCTGAAGCTCAAGACTTCATCAATTTGTTGAGTTTTCTTGTTGGGTGGATGAAATTTGTTCACGAACTGCTTAACTTACTCCTCTCATGTGGTAATGGAATTGATGGGGAGTGAGTTTAGCCAAGTCTGGGCTGCTCCAGTCACTGAGAATGGAAACAACAACAGTTTTATTGCCTCCTGAGTGACGTTTGGTTGCCTCTGTGTTTTGCAAATCGACAGGAAATTCTTCAAATGTTGTTGGGGTTCTTCGATGTATGACCATGAGAATAGTCCCTTGTTCTGCAACAAATGCAGCATATTATTTGTAATCTGGAAAGATTCAGCCTGTATTTGAGGGACTAGTATCGCAGTGGCCAAATTCTCTGATGTGGGTTGTGCTCAGTCATATAAAGGAGCCTCTGCCCCTATCTGCGCAACTGGGTCTACCACATCATCCCCATTGTTATTCTTGTTGTTTGGATTTTCCATGTCGGGTTCAAGTTGTTCAATTGATGGTTGTTTTTTGCTTTTCCAGTTGGCCCGGTTTAGGGCCTTGAAAACTTTCTCGGGGTATGATAAGGCTTCAAATACTTCACCAGTTCTCAATGAGTTTCTAGGCATGCACCTGTACAACCAAGTTAGCAAACTTTAAACTTTCAATGTATAGATGAAAATTGAAGAAAATTGACTATATTTCAGAATTTTGTATTTCTTCCAACTCCAATTGATAACATTGTTAATTCCCCGGCAACGGCGCCAAAATTTGATCACGCTCAATTATGTCTTGTAAAAAGACTAAACGGGCGTTGCAAATATAATCTGGGGTATTATGCCCAAAGTCGATCCCACAGGGAGTTAATGTATCAATCAAGCCGTCAGAATACTAAACTTTCACTTAATCAACTTTCTCAAGAATTATGAATATCACTTGTTAGTGTTTTTACTACTACTACTGAACAAAATTAATAAACTAAAGATTAACTAACAATGAGGTGTAAACAATTGTATTAAAGGTCTAAGGTTATGGTTTCCCCGTCGGTGAACTTCTTTCTTGGATACTTCCTATAGTTTGATTAATTGTCTCTATCAATCATGAACACTCTAGCTACCGTAAATATCTCTCAAGTAATTATGATAATTTACTAGACGCACTCTTTCAAGTTACGCTAGCTAGATTGCATTACAGCTCACTTTAGATTGCACCCGAGATATCGTTATTTCTAATCCAACCTCTAAACCCTCGGTTATGAATTTCGTCTATACTCCGGGAGTGGAGTTGTTCAAACAACTACCTAAATATGCACTCTCTCTCAAGTAGATACATAATAAATAGGAACAGTTAATTGAGGGCCCTTCAATCAACTACAACAAGAACGTAGTTGAACAAATAGAGTTTAATCAACCAACCAAAACTATATTAATATCACAATAAGTTCATCCCCCAACGGTTTCCACCAAAACCTTAGATTAAATAAATTAGCTACTCATAGTCATAGTAATCAAATCCAAAATAACTTGCATAATTAAATTACAGAGTAAGGAATAAAGGATGTAAAAATCAATGTTTTGATCTTCTGAGTAGTGTTCCACAATCTCCTCTTGTCTCTAATGGAAAAAGTCCTTCAAAGTTGTGTGTTTGGGTCTATTTATATGTTTTGGGACAAACCCTAAACGTGTAGGATACTTCTAGTCAAACCGGGAAACAATTAAAGCCTTTAAAACTCGAACTGGGCCGGATCGAGGACCAGGCGTTTCAGCCCTAACGCCTGCCAATGCCAGGCGTTTCAGGTCAAACGCCTGGCTAACGCCTGGCATGACTAGGCTTTACAACCCTAACGCCTGGCTATAGCCAGGTTCACTCCTTTTTGACACTTGAGCGTATTTTGACGTTTATGCATCTATTTAGCTCGGCTTCCATCTCCAATTCACCTACACATGAAATAGACTCCATTATGCTCAAACGAGGTGTATTTTTACCATTAAAGCACATAAAAAGTAAGGCACATAATGCGTTAAACCATGAATTATAGCCACACATCAGCGGGATACTTACTGAGTACACGTTGTTTTCGTACTCATACTACACTTGCTGTGCATTTTTATTGCACAGGTACATGTATATCTAGTGGCCCCGCTTGACGTTGTGGCATTATTGATATGGGGACTTGGGTGAGCTGCACCTCTCGAGACGACCCGCAGCCGGCAGAGTCTCCCTCAGATGTATTGTATTGTACTTTTATTTCTTTGTTCAGTTTGTATTCCGGACAAATATTGTATCACATGTATACTTCCTAGAAATTTTGCTCATGCACTTGTGGCACCGGGTTCTGGGATGACTTTGGGATGTATTTGTCGATTGAATTATTCAAAACATCGTTGTTTACTCGGTAACTTTAATTGGTCTTTCTATAATGAAATGAAAAGTAACGATTTTCAAAATACTAAAATACGAATTTTAATTATCTATTAAGTGTTGGCTTGCCTGACAATGGTATCTGGCGCCATCACAACCTTAGTGGATTTTGGGACGTGACATCCAAATCAGACGTAACCGTGGAAAAATTGTTGAGTATTAACCTTTTTGAAAAAAATCCTAACATGTATTTCAATTTCACTATCCATGGAGCATAAATTAAAATTACGTGTCAAAATTTTTATAATATATTTGAAATCATATATAAAAAGGGCAGCTCTATAAAGTATTCTATATTTATGCAGGGTCTTCAAAAAAATCGTATCCTTTATAGTATAATGTAGACAATCCTATTTCAAGCCTCAACGGCTGCTTTCACAGTTTAAACATGTGATTAGGTCATACGAAAATAATATAATTTTTTTTTTTGCCCAAGGCATTAAGAAATACTACAATTTACTAGGCGTGTCACTGCCTTTAGCACCTAGACATGTGGCATTGCCACCATTACACAATCTTGAAACAATTCCAATACAATATTCCTCTATCACCTATGAAAACATTATTTATATGTTTATGTTCCCATTTTAGTGAGCATAATTGAGTTTTCCAACAAAAGTAAACACAGGATAGGTAGCACAAATAAAAAAGTAGAAGGACGCTAATTACTCTTTCAGTCTCAAAGTCTCAAATTATCTATTGCGATTTTTAAAAATAGTCATCTTAAATTATTTGTCATTTTAAAAATTTAAAATAAATTAATTATTTTTTTCTCATTTTATCCTTAGTAGTAATTGTTCTCGAAGATGGAAATAGCACAAAATAAAATAAATATTCAATGAAGAAAAATTTATATCTTAGTACATAAATAAGAGTAAAATAGTAAAAAAAAAAAAAAACCTTCTAATTAATGTTTCTGAGAAAATAATTATTCTTAGAGACCTATTATTTCGAGTGTAATACTGTTACCCCACGAGTGCATATTACAATTGTTCCAAAAAAACAAAAAAACAAAAAAAATAGAAAACCAATCACGATGATATCTTTAAAATCTTTCTTGTTCATATATTGATTTAGAATTATCAAAACTTGAATCTATTATTTAAATGTGACAATATTTTTTTTGAGTGGCAAGAGTATGATAATTAATTTCTACAACTTTGAGGAAAAGTTTATTTGTAGTTTCATCACTTGATTATAAATCTAAAAGACACAGAAATTGTAAAAGGAAACCTAATTAACCAATTTTTTCGTGATCAATTTGCTTATAAAACCGAATAACTCAATACCTGTACCTTAGAATATAGGTTAAATGGGGGCGACCAAATAGGGCGTCCCGTGCAATATATATATATATATATATATATATATATATATATATATATATATATATATATTGCACGGGACGCCCTATTTGGTCGCCCCCATTTAACCTATATTCATTTTTTTTTAAATTTTAACTTGTACCCATTGTTTAAACAACTTCAGCTCCTCCTTCATTTTTGAATGCTGAAGATTAAGATTCTAGCCTGATGATTCAGATAAAAAGTTGAACGATGAATTTTAAGTAAAATTAGCATTACGTGAAGCACTGAACATCAAAATCTTTCAAAATTATTTGTTCGTAAGTTATTTTTATATGCTGATGGAGGTGAGCAACGACTTATGCACGTGCAACAAGGATGACATAGATTTTTTTTTTTAATTTTAAACCTACTAAAGAAAAAATGTGAGCACAACGACTAAGTATGTATATTGTCCAGGTTTGTCCAGCCAATTTGAGATATTATTGTTTTATAACTTCAGCTCTAAGAATACTGAAGTTCAGCAAATATAAACAAATACTTCAGCTCCTTGAAATGATGAAATTCAGCAAATACAAAACAAATTTCAGCCCTGAAGTTCATCACAAACAGAACAAAGCTTCAGCTAAAACATGCTGAAGTTTAAGCAAATACAGAACAAAGCTTCAGTTAAAACATGCTGAAGTTTAGCAAATACAGAACAAAGCTTCAGCTAAAATGCTGAAGTTCAGCAATTACAAACAAAGCTTCAGCTACTAGAATGCTGATGTCAGCAATTACAACTAAAAACTTCAGCCAACACATGTTGTTGTTTTATTGAACTGAAGTTTTCCATTTGCACTATGAACTGAAGTTTGCGTGATTGCCTTTGCAAGTTAGGCCAAACTTCATGCAAAAATATCTGAAGTTTTGCTCCACTTCAGGCAAAAATTTTTGCTACTTACTTCAGGCCTGTATGCCTGAAGTTACGCAAAAAGTGGGTACGCTTGTAATTTTTTTTGTAAAGCGGGTATAAGTTAAAACGTGACCCAAAAAGTGGGTATAGATGATGTCACACCTCTTTTTTCCACTACCCTCGATAAATAGAAGGGTAGTAATGGACTTTTTCCACTTTAAATGACATTATTCGATTTGGGATTTAATTTTTAGTTTTCAGAGTCGCCACCCGGATTTTTGACGATGCTCCGGGACATCGTTTTATTTTAAAATCTCAAACCGAGGAAATTTTGACTCTGTTTTAATTTATCTGCGACCAGAAATCTGAGTAAGGAATTATGTTAACCCGGGAGAAGGTGTTAGGCATTCCCGCATTCCGTGGTTCTAGCACGGTCGCTTACCTATTAATATTTTTTGCCTAAATTATCTGATTATTTACATGTTTTAAACCTATTGTGATTTTAGCCTTTTTCAATTTTTAGCCGCTTTTAATATTTATGGATTTATCTTGAAACAAGTTACGATGGCGTGCACTTATTTATTTTTGGACACATTATAACTGTGCCACATGAAATGCACCCGCAATTACAACGTGTGATTTCTATTATAATTTTTAAGTTGAAGACGGGGACATGAGTTGTCGCACCCGAGTGTAGATTACGTGGTCAAGACTATGGTCATGACGGTTTTATAGTGTCTATTTGAGGCAATGTTCGATCATTCTTTATGTTTTCTATATTTTGGAAGAGCGTTTTAGTTTTAAGATCGATTAGGACGCTTATGGATTTATCTTAAACAAGTTACGATGGCGTACACTTGTTGTTTTTGAGCACGTGGCAAAAACGTCACATGAAATGCACCCGTGATTGCTATGTGCATTTTTATTAGTTGTTTAGAGTTAAGGGTCGGGGGCATGAGTTGCCACTCCCGAGTGTAGTTTATTGTAATTTTGAGGTAATGATCAATTTTTGTCAAGTTTCAAAGTAAAGGTGTTCATTCTACCTAAGGATTACCTAAAATGATGTTCAATAGCCTAAAGATAACATGTTTTGGGCTATGGACACATTTAAGTCCCAAATTGTATCACTTTAGGCCATCCTAATTAGGTCATTTGGACATGATTCGAAATCAAATAGCTAAACAGTTAAGGACAAACATGCTAACACATCTCGCATCTATATGGTAATAAATAAGGCAAATTTGAATTGTGAATATAATGTTATATGTACAAGATTTCTTTACCATTTGATCTACTCCTATATACTAAACAAGATTATTTATACATAGCTCATGGATCCAACATAGAACTTTGTCTTAAATTTTGTGACAGAACAGCCTTAAAAACCGAACTAAGCCATGGTTGCTTTTATTTAGAGCGGACAGTCTAAGAAAAAACCCGGATTTTAGATTCTATCTTTTGATAATCGATTTGAAACCCATTTGTGTTCAGCACTGAGAAATTTACAGTGGATTTCGTGAATGAAAATAATCCTCATGCTAATTGACAACAGAAGAGAAACGGATTGGTTACAGATTATTTAACACAGTTAATGGGTCTAACATTCCAGGCCTCATAGCCTGAAATTCAGACACTATCAGGCTCAATTGGGTCATGTTCACGAGTCTGGCCCAGCTCGGGTGACCTTAGCAGGTCTGACCCATAATTACTATAGTAATAAATGTTTCAGATTTAAGAAAAATACAACTGATCATAAATTTTATATAGTTCAGTCCATATTTACAACTGAAAAAAGGTGAAATGTATATAGAAGACTGTAGATATGCTATTACATTACTCCTAAACCATAATAATACCGATTTTTACTAATAGGAAAAATAAAGAAGGGAAAACAAAACTAGTTGTTTCTCCTGTGCAAGCTAGAAAACATGTCCTTCAAAGACTTAAACCTGCATTTTTCAATGTTAATCTAAAATTATAAGTCCAAGGTTTGAGTACTTGGACAGTATTAACGACAGACCTTTGGGCATTTTGTGAGATGAATCTAGCCATAAAAGGAAGTTAGATTCAACCTTAATGATGCCATAGGAGAAAAAAATATGTTCATGCCTTTTTATGGACTGAATCTAACAATAGAAATGGTTAGATTCAAATCCAATGATATCCCTTTGTTTATACTCTTAACAGTCATCTTTATGTTATGCAACAAATTTCAGCAAGCATTTATTCAAATACTTTGACTACTATGGGCATTTTGAGGAGTGAATCCGACTATTTTGAGACTTCAGATTCACTTTCCTAAAGCTCCTTCTCATTACACACTTATATCCTTTGAAGGATAATTTTCAGCAAAGCTAAACTATTGTTTATGCAGTATCAATGAGGTGAATTTGACTATTAGGAAGTCAGATTCATCTACCCTAGTGCTAACTTAACATAATTCTATACCATATAGAGGCTTTCTTATTTAGGTATTTTAGAGGATGAATCTGACCATTTAAAGGTTCAGATTCCTCACTGTAATGCCCTTCTTAATTACATATTTTATACCCTTTAAAAGGTTAAACTTCAGCCAACCATACTAATGTTTGTGCACTACTAAGGGATGAATTTGACTATTAAGAAGTCATATTCATCTACTCTAATGCCAATATCCTAAACTATCTAGAGACTTGCTTATTGAATCTCTTTATTGACCAAAGAGACTCAATCGAAAGCATATTTCTGCATTCTTATTGATAGAATCTGACCATAGAGACGGTCAGACTCAACACCCTAATGCAGCTTGTTTCCTAATATAGAACTATGAGTATTTATCACATTTATATACATATAATCTGAAGCAAACAATCATGTACCAGCAGGAGAAATACTAACATTAAGACATTACCTATCACACTCACAGAGTCATTATCATGCCAATAAACATCTACACAGTCACATCTAACAAAACAGAAACTGTAACTTCATTTATCAAGAGCAGCCAGTTTCATACAATGAGTAGAAAATGAGGATTCTAGTCCAAAAATTTCATTAAGAAGAGATGAGCTGATACATACCTTTTAAGAGAAAAACAGCAAAGAGACTTGACCTACAATAAACAGCAAGAAGGAAGAGAAATCAGCAGCAACAAACAGAAACCCAAAGAAAACCCAGTAGCCCAGCAAGAATTGATCCAGAAATCTTGAGTAAGAATGCTTAAAACTCCCAAAATCAGAGTCTAAAGTAAAACAAACAGAAGCTGAGAACTAGACCATGTATTTATGAACTTGATTCCAAGGGAAATCAGATTTTTCTTTGCTTTTCTACTAATACTTTTTTTTGAAATTTTTGTTTATCAATGGAAAACAACTCTGATTTCTCCGTATTCTCTAAGGTGTTTTCAGCAGCTCAGAGAGAGTGAAAAAAAGAAAGAAGCCCCCCCCCCCCATCTCTAGAAAGAGGGTCTATTTATAGGATATTTGGGAATGGAATATTCTTTGGAATATTCCCTATCCAAAAGCTGAAAAACAGTACTAAATAGTACATAGGGCAGCTATCAACTCTATCTTTGGGATAGCTGCCCCTATTCTAGAACTTTCCTCTTTAGAAAATACTCTTTTAACCTTAAGAGCCTGATTACCTAAACTATATTACCTGATATACCCCCTTGGAGTCCCTGAATTTACCATTGGGTAATCAGGTTAAACTCACTTGGGTTATTACTTGAACTTTGGTTCGTTAACCCTAGTTAGCTTACTACTTAACTAGGATCGTTAGGTATTAACTCTGGTTTAACTTGTTAATTAATTTAGGCCAATTAGCTTAACTCCTTAACCTAAGTTAACTGATTCAATTTGGTTAATTCAACTCGATTACCTAAAATCAGAAACTTGATCAATTATTAAGCTCAACTAATTTGTTTTAACTAATTATCTTTTGGACAGATTTTTAGTTAACTACTTAAAAGGTTGGCTAAGTTAACTTCTGGTTTGAGGGAGTTGAAATTATTTAAAGGTGAAATTATTTTGAAATTTGTCTTAGATTAATTGATAGAAACAACTAGGTTGTTAGACTT
>ML421855.1:0-28030 GCA_005239525.1 Nicotiana knightiana | reverse complement strand
AATGTTTGTGCACTACTAAGGGGTGAATTTGACTATTAAGAAGTCATATTCATCTACCCTAATGCCAATATCCTAAACTATCTAGAGACTTGCTTATTGAATCTCTTTATTGACCAAAGAGACTCAATCGAAAGCATATTTCTGCATTCTTATTGATAGAATCTGACCATAGAGAAGGTCAGATTCAACACCCTAATGCAGCTTGTTTCCTAATATAGAACTATGAGTATTTATCACATTTATATACATATAATCTGAAGCAAACAATCATGTACCAGCAGGAGAAATACTAACATTAAGACATTACCTATCACACTCACAGAGTCATTATCATGCCAATAAACATCTACACAGTCACATCTAACAAAACAGAAACTGTAACTTCATTTATCAAGAGCAGCCAGTTTCATACAATGAGTAGAAAATGAGGATTCTAGTCCAAAAATTTCATTAAGAAGAGATGAGCTGATACATACCTTTTAAGAGAAAAACAGCAAAGAGACTTGACCTACAATAAACAGCAAGAAGGAAGAGAAATCAGCAGCAACAAACAGAAACCCAAAGAAAACCCAGTAGCCCAGCAAGAATTGATCCAGAAATCTTGAGTAAGAATGCTTAAAACTCCCAAAATCAGAGTCTAAAGTAAAACAAACAGAAGCTGAGAACTAGACCATGTATTTATGAACTTGATTCCAAGGGAAATCAGATTTTTCTTTGCTTTTCTACTAATACTTTTTTTTGAAATTTTTGTTTATCAATGGAAAACAACTCTGATTTCTCCGTATTCTCTAAGGTGTTTTCAGCAGCTCAGAGAGAGTGAAAAAAAGAAAGAAGCCCCCCCCCCCATCTCTAGAAAGAGGGTCTATTTATAGGATATTTGGGAATGGAATATTCTTTGGAATATTCCCTATCCAAAAGCTGAAAAACAGTACTAAATAGTACATAGGGCAGCTATCAACTCTATCTTTGGGATAGCTGCCCCTATTCTAGAACTTTCCTCTTTAGAAAATACTCTTTTAACCTTAAGAGCCTGATTACCTAAACTATATTACCTGATATACCCCCTTGGAGTCCCTGAATTTACCATTGGGTAATCAGGTTAAACTCACTTGGGTTATTACTTGAACTTTGGTTCGTTAACCCTAGTTAGCTTACTACTTAACTAGGATCGTTAGGTATTAACTCTGGTTTAACTTGTTAATTAATTTAGGCCAATTAGCTTAACTCCTTAACCTAAGTTAACTGATTCAATTTGGTTAATTCAACTCGATTACCTAAAATCAGAAACTTGATCAATTATTAAGCTCAACTAATTTGTTTTAACTAATTATCTTTTGGACAGATTTTTAGTTAACTACTTAAAAGGTTGGCTAAGTTAACTTCTGGTTTGAGGGAGTTGAAATTATTTAAAGGTGAAATTATTTTGAAATTTGTCTTAGATTAATTGATAGAAACAACTAGGTTGTTAGACTTAATTAATTAAAAGGTTGAATCCCTACTGATTTTAAACTGGTTTAAGAGGTTGATTAGGTGTTGGCTAATTATTAGGCCTAGGTTAAATGATTTATTTTAGCTAATTAATCCTGACTAGTTATCCTGAACAGGATTTAGGACTTAGTTAGTTGTTTAAGAGACTATTTGACTAGGTTAATCTATTAAACATATGATTATAGAAAATTATTGTTAACTATATTAGTCTTGACAAGTCTGGGTTAAACCATGACCAAACATTATTTTAGAACTAAGTATTGACCTAATTGGTTGATTAGTTTCTAATTACATATTTAACTACCTAGTCTTGATGGTATATCTAAAGCTTGGGATTAACAGGGGTAACGAACTTGTTAGGATCAAATTTTATTAGTGAAACAAGAGGTTAGGGGACTAACTATCAAAGAACTATAGAAATCCTATATGCATATTGACCTAAACTGCTTAGACAATCTAATTATCATACAAATTCATTAAAAAACTTTTAACAACAATGACAAGGACTCTGCCCAAGGACAGATACATGACTTCTATGAAATGGATTTAACACTCAAACTAACATTAAAACATAACCAAATTACTTAGCCACGCATACGATGGAACAGAATTATTTAAAAATGGGTCAGGGCAAACAACCATACATGAATCAGTGAACACAGTCTAAGTTAAGAATATGTTTACAAAATATATTTTGGGCTTCAAAACTAATCAAGCATGAATAGGTAAAAGAAAGTAATCAAAACAGTGATAAATTTAGAAGAAAACAGTGACACAAAGAAGAAGGAAAAAAGAGAAAAACTAATTAAACTACGCCTATTCATGCTAAAAATACACGAAACACATAGGAAGGAGGGGGGTACCAGTAGGGTGATTTGGCCAGAAAGAATGAAATATCCGGACCTTGGCCGGATTTCGGAGGGTTTGAAAATGATTCAAACCCACATGAATCAATTGCTCTTATCAAGAGCAACTGACTCATGTAGGTCCGAACCGTTGAATCGTTCGAAGTCGACTGTTGTAGAATTTTAGGTTTTTCAGATTCTTAGATCCGAAATCGGATGATTTTGGGTGGGATTTTGGTGGAATCAATGACGGGAGGTGATTGAGGGAAGGGTCAGGATCATCTGGTTAAAATCTGGGGTCGATTGGAGAAGTTTCACCGCCGGAGGCGATTTCCGATCGACGAAACCCTAGGGCGGCTAGGGTTTTGGGCGAGACAGAAGAGAGAGAGACTAAGGGATGTGGGGCGGCTAGGGTTTTGGGGGGTTAATCTTTGAACGAAATGAGACGGGTGGTGAGTGTTTGGACAGTTTTATAGTGGGTGTGAGAGGGGTTCCCAGCCGTTTGATCTAACTCAAATAGTTGGGATTGATCCTTAATTAAACGAGGTCGTTTGGGTAGTGTAGGGGCAGGCTGGGTGGGCTATGGGATTTGGGCTGGGTCGTTTGAGTGTATAGAGATAGGGATTGGGCTTGGGTATTTCTTGGCCCAGGTCCGATTTAATTCTCTTTTCAAACTAATCTAAACTACTTAATTAATTTAAATTAACTTAAAACTCCACAAAATATATTAATTGATTCTAACTCAGTCTAATTAGAGATTGATTGGTAAGTAAATTAAGGGTGAAACAATTAATTTGACACTCATATATTTTAAAAGAAAAAATCAATTTTCACAATTTGTTCGGAAAAATGACTAAATTTAGCAATTAGTTATTAAAAACTACATTACAAATAATCATCATTCGTTTGTTATTTTATTCAATTAATTACAAATAATGAATATATAATTCCTTGATAATAATGATGCGCCTAATTACGTAAATTTAAATAATTTTAAAGGATGAATTATGAATATGCAATGCAAAAATAATTCACAATTAACACTAAAATTCAACAAAAATTTGTGAAATTAATTTATATTATTGAAAATTGTTAGGAGTATATGGTGGGTGAAAAATCACATGCTCACAGATGCAAATGCCCATATATATAGAGAGAGCTTTTTCTGTAAAAATGGCATGTGGTAGCCACTAAATAAGGTGGTGTTTATTTTTTATCCACCAATTCTAATGTTGAGCAAAAATAGCTACTATTCTATTAAAATTATTTTGAAAAGATAATTTTACCCTTTCTTCTATTATTTTATTATCAAACCCTTATTTTATACAGTTCTGTGGATTTAATTTGAGAGCCAAAAATTTAGAGGCAAATTTCGCTCCCTCGGTATCAGTATCGTTCATTGCATGCAAATCTTTGTTCGATTTTGTTCCTGCCCAGCAATTCTCTGCGTGTAGTTTGTTAGACTCAATCTCTTCTCTTTTGTCATCTTCTCTGCACCGAACCAGCGAACTGGTATATTTTTTATTTTGTTTTTATGCATCTTTCTTTTTGTATATCTCTAATCGCGATCAATGTTGTGTTTGTAATCAAGTATGTGTGAAATTTCAAAAATAATGATTATAACTTGATTCAGTGTGGAATAAGGAGTGAATTTTTGTGAGACAGTTATTCATAACTTTTTGGTATTGAAATGTGTTTGTGGTTCAATCAATATATTTGATTATGTAAGGACATTTCATAAAAATAGTCGTACGAATTCATAAGCTAATTGTGTTTATGAATTTTTAGTTAACTGCACTTCTATAAAAGATGAATCTAATTAGGTCCTGAATTTTAGTTTTTCAGTTTAAATATTAAGGACATTTCGAAAAAAATAGTCCAAAGAATTTGTAAGCTAATGAGATGTAGTTTACAGGACCAACTGTCTTTAACTTTTGAACTTATAACTGTAAGTTCAGGACCTATTGTCCTTAACTTTTGAGCTTATTAATCTAAGTGCAGGACTAATTGTCCTTAACTTTTGAGCTTGGAACTCGAAGTTCTTGACGAATTGTCCTTAACTTTTGAACTTGTAACTGTAAGTTCAGGACCAAGTATCCTTAACTTTTGAACTTGTAACTGTAAGTTCAAGACCTATTATCCTTAACTTTTGAGCTTGTTAGTCTAAGTTCAAGATTAATTGTCCTTAAATTTTGAACTTGTAAGTCTAAGTTCAGGACCAAGTGTCCTTAACTTTTGAACTTGGAACTTGAAGTTCAGGATCAAGTGTCCTTAACTTTTGAACTTGTAACTATAAGTTCCTGACCTATTGTCCTTAACTTTAAGATGCATCTACTTAGGTCCAAAATTTTAGTTTTTTAGTTTAAATAATAAGAGCATTTCAGAAAAATAGTCCTAATTTTTTATGTTCTTTTTCCTTATTTGTAGTGTGCTAATGGAAGGAGATCTTGTTTTTGAGTTTGATGTTTGGCATAATTCGATGAGCTATTGGAAAAGAGATTTTCATTATAAGGAAACAATAAAAAGTTTCTTGTCGAACACGCAATGGAAGAAGTTGAGGGATGGTATTTTCGAAAACTTTTTACGATTACAAGGTGTGAAGTTCTTTGGTAAACTTATTCATTGTGTGTTGCTTTAAGAAATTGTAAGCATGTAACGACCCGTCTGGTCGTTCCGAGAGTTTAGCCCATTTTCCCCATTTATGCTTCATTACTTGTGCGGTTCATCTCTTTATGTGGTGTTGGGTTGGTTGGCTCGGGTTCAGAGTGACTGTGGAAAGAAAATGAGACACTTAGTCTCTTAGCTTGGTTCAATAGTTGGAAAAAATCAACCGGAAGTTGACTTATAGGTATATGATCTCGGAATGGGGTTTTTATGGCTCAGATGGTTTCATTAGGTGATATGGGACTTAGGAGTGTATTTGGAATGTTATTTGGAGGTCCGGAGTAGAATTAGGCTTGAATTGGTGAAATCGAGTTTTTGGAAATTTCTGGTCGGCAGTGGAAAATTAGCTATCAGAGTCGAAATGAAATTGCAAAAGTTGGAGCAGGACTGTAATATCATTTGGGATGTGTGTGCAAAATTCCAGGTCATTCGGATAATATTTGGTCAGATTCGGCATCGTTGGCGAATTTCGGAAGTTTAGAAATCCTTAGGCTTGAATTATGGATTTGTTCGATGTTTAGTGTTGTTTTGAGTGTTCCGAAGGTTTGACTTAGTTTGTGTGTTGATATAGAACGTGTTGGTAAATTTGGTTGAGGCCCCGAGGGCCTCGGGCATTTTTCAGATGGTTAACGGATGGGATTTGGGAAGTTTGAACTGCTGAAAATGGGCTGGTGTAATTCTTCTGGTGTGGCCGCACTTGCGGATGGGGAGCCGCAGGTGCGACAATCGCAGGTGCGGTTATGGATCGCAGATGCGGAATATGAGGCCTGGGCAATTGAGCGCAGGTGAGGAAGAGAGGCTCGCACCTGCGAGCCCGCAGGTGTGAAGTGGCAACCGCGAATGCAAAGTGGGCGTAAGTGAGTTCCGCAGATGCGCACCTGGGACCGCAGGTGCAAGTTAAGTGTCTGCAGGTGCGGAATCCCTGCCAGAACCTATATAAGTTGCACTTCACGAATTTTCTCATACTTCACCATTTTTTAAGACGGGTTTGGAGCTTTTTGAGGGATTTTGAAGAGGGATTCAAAGGAAAAACATTGAGGTAACATTTTTGAACCTAATACTTGATTCTATGTTGGTATTTAACTGATTAATCATGAAATTAGTGGGGTTTAATGGTGTAATTTGAGGGATTAGGGGATGAAGTTCTACACTTTGAATTAAGGATTTGAGGGGCCATTTGTTGTCGGATTTTGGAGTACTTGGTATGTATGAACTCGTGAGAGTGTAAGGATTCCAGTTTTGTAATTTTTATCGAATTTCGAGATGTGGGCCCCGGGGGTTGGGTTTGGCCAATTTCGGGATTTTTGGTTGAATTTGATAATTTGTGAGTGGGCTTCGTTCCTTAGCATATGTCAATGATATAAATCTGATTTTTGGTAGATTTGGAGCAATCGGAGGCCGAGTTTAGAGGCGAAGGCATTGAGGGCTAGGATTTTAGCCTGTTTTGAGGTAAGTAACATTTCCAAACTTGGTTATGAGGGTTCGAAACCCTGAACTATATGCTATATGATTATAATGGCATTTTTGCCTTGGCTGCAATCAAAAGGTAAGGTCATGCACATGTCCAGTGATGGGCATGCGAGCGTGCACCGAGTAATTTGTGGCCTGGCTCATCCCATGGCACTGTCTAGTAGCTATTCTAGATTTATATCCGCACTTTTATTGATGTGGTTAATTTGAACATGCTAGAAATCATGCTAAGTCAAACATTAGGGCTTCATGCCGAACATGCTGAGACCCGAGTGGTCGTATATTGTTATCTCCTTATGTCTTTATTTAATTTTGTATACTTAGTCCTATCATAGCATATCATTTCATGCCTCAGTCTCGGTAATTGTTGATTTTATATATTTATCATTGTTTCGGGCTAGTTCATGTATCTGTGAGCCCATGTGAGCGAGACTGGAAAGCACTGAGTTAGTGAGGCCGAGAGCCTGTTATTAAGACAGTTATGAGATCGGACTGCGCACCGCATCAATACTCTGATCATGCCTTCGTTGGCTTGATATAGCGCTTGGGCCAATAGGAGCCCTCCGGAGTCTTTACACCCCCAGTGAGCGCATTGATATTGAGGGATGGATCTTACCTAGACATGGATCTTGTCCGAAGTTGATGATATGTGAGGTATGGATCGTCCCTGGACATGAATCTTATCCGAGTGTTGTATTCCGGAGATGGATCTTCTCCGTAGGGGATGTATTGGCCTTTTTCCTCAGTACTGAGTAACTACGGTCACCGGTGTTTATGCATATTCCGGGATGGATTTTCCCTGGGCCTGAGAGCCATATACAGTACTGAGTGGACTTCTGTGTGAGAGCTGTGAGCACTATGTGCATTTCCACACTGTTGATACATTGGCATGTAGAGTACTGAGATATACATGGGTTACTTATCATATCGGTCATATTCTGTTTTCATTATCTGTTGAAACTGTGAGCATGCCTAAATCCGGTATACTGTTTTCATTACAATTATTGAGGTTTAGTCCATCACTACCTCTCAGCCGTAGTTTGGGTTCGTTATTTTTAAGTTGGTGTACTCACGTTACCCCATGCACCTTGTGTGCAGATCCAGGTACAGCGGGACCCGATAGTGGTTGTTGAGCTGCAATCAGAGTTCCTTTGGAGGCATTGAGGTAGCAGCTGGTGATCTCAACCTCGATTATCTCCTTCTCTATCTACATGTCTTATTTGGTTATTTCAGACAACTTTACGTCGGCAATTGTATTTTGATATTCGATGTAGTATCTCATGATTCGACGACACTATATCTAGGTTTGGTTTTTAAATGATGTCTCAATGATGTTCAACTTTTAAATGGATTATTATTGATACTTTCTCTACTGAATTTAAAAATTTTCTGAAAAATAATCTTACTTCAACAAAAATGTGTGGCTTGCCTGATCCCACGACAGGCGCCATCACAACGGGTGTTTTAGGGTCGTGACAAGTTGGTACCAGAGCTCTAGGTTAAATAGGTCTCGCCAGTCATGAGCAGGTTTGGTAGAGTCTTGCGGGATTGGTACGGAGACGTCTGTACTTATCTTCGAGAGGCTACAGAACCCTTAGGAAAAATCTGAAATTCTTGAATTCTGTCGTGCGAATTTGTTGACTCCTGGAACTAAACTTCTGTTGTTCTCATTATCTCACAGATGGTGAGGACTCGCGCTACTGATCAGGGTGACCAGACAGCAGCTAGAGGTCGAGGTCGTGGTCGAGGCCGTGGCAGAGGGAGGGGTGCAGCCCGCGCAGCAGTCGGGGCAGTACCTGTGGACCCTTCTATTGTTCAGGATCAGGTCCCCGCCGCAGGTGTTCCAGCGGGACTGGCTCAGGCACCGGCAGTACCTATTATGATTTCGGGTCTTCAGGAGACCCTATCAGATTTTGACTGTGTGCACCAGTCTTGCACAGGCAGTCGTTACGTCTTCTACTGCCGCTACTTCTCAGGCTGGGAGAGGCACTCAGACTCCAGCTGCCCGAACACTTGAGTAGGTTACCCAGGGCTTCAGACACCGGGGGCAGCTCCAGCCCAGCCGGTTGCCCCAGCCTAGAATTTTGTGGTCCCAGCTTTGGCGGATGATGAGAAGCACAGGTTAGAGAGGTTTGGTAGACTTCAGCCTCTGACTTTCAATTGTACTGAGGGCGAGGATGCCCAGGGCTTCTTAGACAAGTTTTAGAGGATTCTTCGCACAACAGGGATATTGGAGGCCAGTGGAGTCCCATTTACTACCTTCCAGTTCTAAGGAGCTACACTCGCTTGGTGGGAGGCCTATGAGAGGCGTAGACCTGTTGATGCAGCGCCCCTTACCTGGCGTCAGTTCTCCATTCTGTTCCTGGAGAAGTATATACTGCAGTATCGCAGGGAGGAGCTGCGCAGGGAGTTCGAGCAGTTGCGTCAGAGGGACATGACCGTGACGCAGTATGAGATGAGGTTCTCTGAGCTGGCCCATCATGCTATTTGGCTAGTTCTCATGGATAGGGAGAGGATCAGGAGGTTTGTTGATGGCCTCACTTACCAGCTTCGAGTTTTTCTGACCAGGGAGAGGGTGTCTGGTGCTCCTTTTGAGGAAGTGGTTGACATTGCTAGAGAAATTGAGTCGGTTCGCCGCTAGGAGCGAGTCGAGAGGGAGGCCAAGAGGCCTCGAGCATCCGATAGTTTTGGTGGTGTTCATTTAGGAAGTCAGTCTCAGCACAGCAGAGGCCGTTCATTTAGGCCTCCTCAGCCAGTCCACCCAGCCTACAATGGTGCATCATCGCGGCATGGTCCCCGCAGCTCTCATCCAGGTCGTTCCTCATTCAGTGCTCTTCCAGCCCAGAGTTCATCTCGGCCACCATCAGTTCAGGGTTCCTCGGTGCATGGTTTTTCTAGTGGTTATTCTGGTTCTACGGGTTCCCTTTAGTCCCCACCGTCATTTGCTGAGAGGGGTTTCTTTGAGTGTAGATATGTGGGCCATATCAAGAGGTTTTGTCCCCGTCTTGCAGGAGGTACTTATCAGCAGAGGAGTCAGCCCGCGGCTTCAGTCCCAGTTGCTGCACCGCCCGCCCAGGTAGCTAGAGGTAGGGGTCAGGCAGTTAGGAGTCGCCCTAGAGGGGGAGGTCGATCTAGTGGTGATCAGGCCCGATTTTATGCACTTTCATCCAGACCGGATGCGATGGCTTCTGATGTCGTGATCCCAGTTATTGATTCAGTTTGTCACCAGATGCTTCAGTTTTT
Source organism: Nicotiana knightiana (assembly GCA_005239525.1). Lineage (NCBI taxonomy): Eukaryota > Viridiplantae > Streptophyta > Magnoliopsida > Solanales > Solanaceae > Nicotiana > Nicotiana knightiana. The sequence continues at coordinate 18,320 of ML421855.1, read as the reverse complement.
TTTATTTGATTCCGAATTTTCATATTCACATGTTCATCATATTTTGCCCATTCTCTGGATATGCCCCGTGAGTCTTTAGTATATCTGTTCATGTGCTCGCCCTTGTGGGTGATGTGGTTGTTATGGACCGCGTGTGTCGGTCGTGTGTGGTGCCTATTGGGGGTCGGGAGACCCCGGTGGATGTGTCATTTCTCAGTATGGTCGGCTTCAATGAGGTTTGATCAGATAGATGATAATTTTTTTAGGTATGACTTGATGTAGGTGTAAGTTTTAGAAGATGCTCTGTGTCTTGCTTTATGGATATCTCATTGGTGGGACAGAACTCTCCTTGTTGTTCGGCTATAAGTATTCAAGTCTGGCCTTGTATCACCTATTGATCGTAGGGGGTATTTCCTCGTGGTGTGATCGGGTATTGGAGAGGTATTAGTCATTCAGGTGACGAAATTGAGATCGGTTATGGTGATTGATGTGCTTTGAGGGGTTTGAGTCTGGAAACTCGAATGAGTAGATGATTTTGTAGTTGTAGGTGGTAGAGTTATAGCCAAGGTTAGCCAGGGGTTGGTGCGTGATGCGATTCAGTCATTATAGGCCTTCGGAGAGTCATTGGCCTATGGTATACAGCCGGATTGATTTGGGGTACCTTAGTAGGCCCTGTGGGGATAGGTGTTTTGCACCGAGTCAAATTGTTTTACTCCGTAGAGATATTGCGAGGGTGTCAGTTAGTGGCTATTAGGTTTATCTGTGCTCCGAGATGATCTAGGAATTTCTCGTCCCTGCTTCGGGGAGCGGCGATTCATTGGTTTTAGGCACGCATGGTGCGGTTCTGTTGGGGCCTCATAGTGGAGTTTGATTAAGGTAAAGTAGATGGGTATTGTAGGATTTGGACGTATGGGTTGTGTTCTTTCAGATTCGTGTGGCATGGTAGCATCCGATTTCCCGTGGTTATGGTAATGCACTTGGAGTACTTGATATCGATTTTGCGTGGCTTTTGACCTTTTTAGCAAGACTAAGTGAGGGGTATAATGTGGACCAGCCTTTGAATAGGGTTCACGCATTGCAGTGGAGTATGTAAATAGGATCCTTGTGTGTAGGATTCATGTGTTTTGGTTCTGCATGTGTGAGGAATTCTTAGCATTGCGTTGTGGCGTTACTCGTTGATAATGCGGGACAGTTTTCTTGTTTGGTGTCATTTTTCATGTTTCGGTACATTTGGGGTGTTGTCTATTGGTTCACGGACTGCACGGGTTATGGCGTTGAGTGGTATTGATGTGTCCCGTTACCAGAATGGTTGTGACGAATGAGAGGAGGTCATCGAACCCAGAATGGGTGTTATCGGATCTGGTTGCGGCATATTTGGGAGGATATTGATGCTGATCGATTTAGAGGTTTTATTGTATTCCTGTCGAAGGGAGGGAGTTCCATCACTTGTTGATACGACGAATGGTTATGGGTTTCTGCTTGTTTCTCTCATCTTGGGCAGTATATTAAGGTGTTATAACGGGTCTCTGTTTGATGACGGGCTTATTACCGGCATTTGGGTGGCTTGGGCGTTTGTTGTGATTTAAGCTTATCGTTAGGAGTGTTCGAGATAGGTGATATATCATGTGAACTCGTCTTGAGTTATGACTCTGGTTGGACACAGCATGTTTAGACATATACAGTGTGTGGAGGCATGATTCTGATCTTGTAGATAAGTTCTAACGTGGAATTTGGATTCTAAAGTGTAGGGATTAGGTTGGATATTGAGGCATTCGAATGTGTGGTGGTATTAGATCCATGCGGGGTAGGGTGACATGGGATCACCCCCGTGTATGTGCATGGAAAGGTTATTCGGCAGTTTGATGGCTTTTGAAACAACTCTTGGCACGTTCGAGGACGAACATTTGTTTAAGAGGGGGAGAATGTAACAACCCGGCCGGTCGTCCCGAGAGTTTAGCCTGTTTTCCCCATTTCTGCTTCATTGCTTATGCGGTTCATCTCTTTGTGTGGTGTTGGGTTGGTTGGCTCGGGTTCAGAGTGATTGTGGAGAGAAAAGGAGACACTTAGTCTCTTAGCTGGTTCAATAGTTGAAAAAAATTAACCGGAAGTTGACTTATAGGTATATGATCTCGAAATGGGGTTTTTATGGCTCGGATGGTTTATTTAGGTGATTTGGGACTTAGGAGTGTATTCAGAATGTTATTTGGAGGTCCGGAAGAGAATTATGCTTAAATTGGCGAAAAAGCGTTTTTGGCAATTTCCGGTCGGCAGTGGAAAATTAGCTATCGGGGTCGAAATGGAATTCTGAAAATTGGAGAAGGTCCGTAATATCATTTGGGATGTGTGTTCAAAATTTCAGGTCATTCGGATAAGGTTTGGTCAGATCCGGCATTGTTGGCGAATTTCGGAAGTCTAGAAATCCTTAGGCTTGAATTATGGATTTGTTTGATGTTTAGTGTTGTTTTGAGTGTTCCGAAGGTTCGACTTAGTTCGTGTGTTGATATAGGACGTGTTGGTAAATTTGGATAAGGCCCCGAGGGCCTCAAGCGTGTTTCAGATGGTTAACGGATGGGATTTGGGAAGTTTGAACTGCTGAAAATGGGTTGGTGTAATTCTTCTGGTGTGGCCACACCTGCGGATGGGGAGTCGTAAGTGCAACAATCGCATGTGCGGTTATGGATCGCAGATGCGGAAGATGAGGCCTGGGCAATTAAGCGCAGGTGCGGAAGAGAGGCTCGCACCTGCGAGCCCACAGGTGCGAAGGGGCAACCACAGATGCGAAGAGGGCGTAAGTGAGTTTCGCAGATGCGCACCTAGGATCGCAAGTGCGAGCTCGCAGGTGCGAGTTAAGTGTCCGCAGGTGCGGAATCCCTTCCAGAACCTATATAAGTTGCACTATGCGAATTTTCTCATACTTCACCATTTTTAAGACGGGTTAGGAGCTTTTTGAGGGATTTTAAAGAGGGATTCAAGGGAAACACATTGAGGTAACGTTTTTGAACCTAATACTCGATTCTATGTTGGTATTTGACTAATTAATCATGAAATTAGTGGGTTTAATGGTGTAATTTGAGAGATTAGGGCTTGAAATTCTACACTTTGAATTAAGGATTTGAGGGGCCATTTGTTGTCGGATTTTGGTGTATTTGGTATGTATGAACTCGTGAGAGTGTAAGGATTCCAATTTTGTAATTTTTATCAAATTCCGAGATGTGGGACAGGGGGGCGGGTTTGGCCAATTTCGGGATTTTTGGTTGAATTTGATAATTTACGAGTAGGCTTCGTTCCTTAGCATATATTAATGATGTAAATCTGGTTTTTGGTACATTTGGAGCAATCAGAGGCCGAGTTTTGAGGCGAAGGCATTGAGGGATAGGATTTTACCCGATTTTTAGGTAAGTAACATTTCCAAACTTGGTTTTGAGGGTTCGAAACCCCGAACTATATGCTATATGATTATAATTAAGGTGACGCACATGCCAAGTGACGGGCATGCACCGAGTAATTTTTGGCCTGGCTCATCCTATGGCACTATCTAGTAGCTATTCGGGATTTATATCCACACATTTATTGATGTGGTTAATGTGAACATGCTAGAAATCATGATAAGTCAAACGTTAGGGCTTCACGCCGAACATGCTGAGACCCGAGTGGTCGTATATTGATGTATCCTTATGTGTTTATTTGATTTTGTATACTCAGTCTTGTCATAGCATATCATTTCATGCCTCAGTCTTGATAATTGTTGATTTTGTATATTTATCATTGTTTCGGGCTAGTTCATGCATTTGTGATCCCATGTGAGCGAGACTGGAGAGTAATGACTGAGTGAGGTCGAGACCCTGTTATTGAGACAGTTATGAGATCGGACTTCACACCGCAACGATACTCTGATCATGCCTTTGTTGGCTTGATATAGCGCTTGGGCCAATAGGAGCCCCTCCGGAGTTTTAACACCCCCAGTGAGCTCATTGATATTGAGGGATGGATCTTCCCTGGACGTGGATCTTGTTCGAAGTTGATGATATGTGAGGGATGGATCGTCCCTGGACATGGATATTTTCCGAGAGTTGTATTCTGGAGATGGAGCTTCTCCGTAGGGGCTGGATTGGCCTTTTTCCTCAGTACTGAGTGACTACGGTCACCGGTGTTTATGCATATTCCGGGATGGATTTTCCCTGGGCCTGAGAGCCATATACAGTACTGAGTGGACTTATGTGTGAGAGTTGTGAGCACTATGTGAATTTCCACATTGTTGATACATTGGCATGTAGAGTACTGAGATATACATGGGTTACTTATCATATCGGTCATATTCTGTTTTCATTATCTGTTGAAACTGTGAGCATGCTTAAATCCTGTATATTGTTTTCATTACAATTATTGAGGTTTAGTCTGTCACTACCTCTCAGCTCGTAGTTTGGGTTCGTTACTTCTGAGTTGGTGTACTCACGTTACCCCTTTCACCTTGTGTGCAGATCCAGGTACAGTGGGACCCGATAGTGGTTGTTGAGCTGCAGTCAGAGTTCCTTTGGAAGCATTGAGGTGGAAGCTAGCGATCGCAACCTCGATTATCTCCTTCTCTATCTACCTGTCTTATTTAGTTATTTCAGACAACTTTACGTCGGCATTGTATTTTGATATTCGATGTAATAGCTCATGATTCGGTGACACTAGATCTAGGTTTGGTTTTTAAATGATGTCTCAATGATTTTAAACTTTTAAATGGATTATTGTTGATAATTTCGCTACTAAATTTAAATTTTTTCTGAAAAACAATCTTACTTCAACAAAAATGTGTGGATTGCCTGATTACATGACATGCGCCATCACGACGGGTGTTTTGGGGTCGTGACAAAGCAATGACCCGAATTCAATGACATTCAAGGTTTTTGATCATGAAGTGAAGTTTACACGTGAGCGTTCCATATAATTACTGGATTGAAATGTTCTTCTTCAGTGGACTTCAAAGTTTTGAGTGAAAGAGAGAATAGGCTTTTGAAAGTCTACTTCCCTGGAAATGATAGAATCGAGTTAGGCATTTTGTTGCATTTTATTACTAGTCACCCAGATGGTACAACTGCATCATTTGTAGGCAACGATAATAATGCGGTGAAGTTGGCAACAATTTATTTTGTTGAATCTATTTTGATGGGGAAGCGCAAGAATCATAATGTGTCTGAGCAGGTAATGAAAATTGTAGATGACGATGAACTCTGCTCTTCTTTTAACTGGGCCTCTCTTTGTTATGAAACGTTAGTAAAATCATTGAAGAGTTGCTTGAAACCCAAACAAAATACTTCAGACAATGATAATGAGAATGAGAATGAGAATGAGAAAGAGAAAGGAAAGAGAAAGACAAGGACAGTAATACTATACTTGGCTTCCCTTTCGCCTTTTGTGTTTGGATTATGGATGTATTCCCAATTTTTCAGGAAAAACAATTTGTGAACTTCAGAGAATGTGGAATTCCTCGAATGCTATGTTATTCAGATATGTAATCTCCACAATATGATACTCTGTGTAAAAAATACATGAAAAAGTAAGTTAATCTGATTACTAACTATTTTTTTTGTTTGTGTTTTAGTTATGAAAACTTACGTTTTTTTCTTATATATTAGGTGTATCAGTTGATTGAGGTGGCACCATTTGTTTTTTGTGAAAAAGATGCGGATCGCGTTAGTGTGCATGAGCCATTGTCTCAAGATCAAAGTTCAATACCTTCCTCCACACAATTTGATGGAAGTCTTGCTTAAGAAAATTCTTAACGTAGGTTTTCTGTCTTTGAATAGCATTAGTTTTTTATTTGATTATTTTTGCTTAAGAGACTTTTTTATTTTTATGATTTTTGATTCAGAGATTATCGAAGAAGTTCAAAAAGGATATGCAGGCAGAAGTTACTAGAATAAATCAAAAAATAGCTATATCAGAAAAAAAGATTCAAAATGACATCAAGGTAATATCATTAATTTCAGTGCTTGTAACTCTAAGTTAATGTGATAACCCAAAGGGTCATCTTATAAATTAAGACTCCATTCCAGGCTCATTAGCCTTAAAAAGATTAATTTTAATTACCTCGATTTATGTGTGCAGTCCCGGCGTGAAACCGGAAAGCTTTTATGTGAAACTATAAGAAATAGTAGTTTTTGGAATTTAAAACTTGTTGACTTTGTTCAACAGTTTTAGTAAACAGACCCGGATCTGTGTTCTGACGATCTCGGGAGGTCCTCAGTAAAATATGGGACTTGGGTGTATGCCCGATACTGAATTCCGAGGTCCCTAGCCTTAGAAATCAATTTTTGAAAGAAACTGTTTTGCTGGATTTTTAATGAAATAAAGAAATAAATTAATGTTTGAAAATGTTGGTATCGGGCCCGTATTTTGGTTCCGGAGCTTGATACAAGTTTGTTATGATGTTTACATCCTATCTGTGAAATTTGGTAAGAATCGGAGTTGATTTGATGTGATTCGGATATCCGGTTAAGAAATAGTGAAAGTTGAGTGTTCTTGAGAAAAATCATGAGTTTTGAGGTTAAATTCGTATTTTTAGATGTTATTTTCGTGATTTGATCACACGAGCAAGTCCATATGATGTTTTTAAACTTACGTACATATTTGTTTTAGAGCCTCGAGGGCTCGGGTGAGTTTCGGGTCGGCTTTGAGATGTTTTGAACTTGTAAAATCTGGTGTCATAGTTGTGCTAGTGTGCCCGCACCTGTGAGCCTTGAGCCGCAGGTGCGAGCGGAAAGCGCAGCTGCGACCAAGAAAGGGTTCTCCCTTAGCGCAGGTGCGGACCTTTCAGCGCAGGTGCGCGATCGAAGAAGCGGTAATGCAGTCGCAGGCGCGGCCCAAGCTGCCCAGCTCCTTTTCCGCAGAAGCGGAAGAACTCCCGCACGTGCGCAAACGCAGGTGCGACCCATGCACCGCATGTGCGAGGGTCGGGCAGTGAGTTCATATTAATTAGAACTCCAACCTTTTTCTTCTTATTTTTCACAAGGGTAGAAGACCTAGGGTGATTTTCTCAAGGTTTTTTCTTCCAAAATCATAGGTAAGTGTTCATTAACTATTTTCTTTCAATTACTCATCGGTTTCATCACTTTTCAAGCAAAAATCAAGGGTTTTCATGGTAGAAATTGGGGGTTTGGGTAGAATTAGAGAATTTTGTAAGAATCAAATTTTGACCTAGAATTGAGGTCGGATTTCGAAACTAATTGCATATTCTGGCTTGGGGTGAATGGGTAAACGGAATTTGGTCCGAACCCCGAGTTTGGACCAAGCGGGCCCGGGGTCGGGTTTTAACATTTTTTTGAGAAAACTTAGGAAAATAATAATTTTTCAGTAAAGTTAGTTCCTTTAGCATAAATTAATGATATTAAACTAATTATGATTAGATTCGAGTGGGTTAGAGGCAAATTAGAAAGGAAAAGCTATAATTGAGCCGTGAGTGGCCTGCGAATTTGAGGTAAATGTTTGGTTTAACCTTGAATTGATGAAATAGGAATCCCCACTTAAATGCTATATGAATTTGCATGTGTGTGGTGTATAGGTGAGGTGACGAGTATCTATGCACCACTAAATTATTGTTGAACATGGCCCCTTCCTTGTTTTCCAATTATTTACTTCTGGGCTTAATTGTTTCATGATCATTGATGTTTATGTCCATTTGGGTTTGTTAACTTATTGTTAAGTATTATTTCAAGTATTTTGGAAGTTTTGGTTGTTCTCTTGGTTTTGTTATGTTACATAAGGATTAAGTTGGATGTCAGTGTTACGATATGAATATAATTCCCGGTTGGTTTCGTTGTGAAATGATAATTGATGAAGTTTATGAGTTTTACAGCTTCTGTTTACAATTGACGATACAAAAATGTTGTGAAATGCTGGGTCTGAATTGTGAAAGTTTTTATAAATAAACTGTTATGATATGTCTTGTGGGAGCGGGTTTCACGCCGCAACAAGGAGTGATAAGGGTGGACAGGTAGGATCGGGTTGCACGCCGCAACAAGAGAAATAAGGGTGATATATATAGGGAGGAGCAATAAGGGTGGACAGGTGGGAGCTGGTTGTGCGCCGCAGCAAGGAGAGATAAAGGTGAATATTTATGTTTTACTGATTTTCAAAAATAAGGATTTGGAAAACTCCGATTTTATTAAAAAAAATTTCATACTTTGATTTTTATTGTGATTTAAATTGAAACTTGAAAGTTTTGAGGAGTTGATTATAATTGAGATCTGAAAAGAGTTACCCGGGTTGTTTTTATTTACTATTGCAAGTTACTGGTTATCGAGTTTATTATTATTATTTCTTGCTTTCTTTATTATATATATTATTCACATGTTATATTGTTAACGCCCCGCCATAGCCTAGTCACTACTTCGTCGAGGTTAGGCTCGGCACTTACTCAGTACATGGGGTCGGTTGTAGTGATACTACACTCTGCACTCTTTTGTGCAGATCCAGGTACCGGCCAGAGTTAGGAAATCTTAGTAGCTGCGCATTTTCGTTCGGAGACACGAGGTAGATCAGCTGGCGTCCGCAGATTTCTGGAGTCTTCTCTTTACTTCATAGACACTGTTTTATTTCATTCGAAATAGACATATATACTTCTTTCAGCCATTATTTTTAGTATTCTTAGTAATTCGTGAATTGTGACACCAGACCCTGGGGTAGTTTTATAGTTATATATTTAGTTCGTGGTTCGGCTTAATTATTGTTCTATTATGTTTAAATAACTTTAAAAGGAAATGGTTAGTAAATTTCTAATATCGGCTTGCCTAGAAAGTATTATGTTAGGCGCGATCACGATCCCGTGGTTTGGGAATTTGGGTCGTGACAAGTTGGTATCAGAGCACTAAGTTGCATAGGTCTCACAATTCATGAACAAGCTTGATAGAGTCTAAGGGGGTGGTACGGAGATGTTTGTACTTATCTCTCAGAGGCTATGAAGTTAGGAACAACCTCAGTTTTTATTTCTACTCTGTCGTGTGACATTGGTATCTCAAATACTGATTGAACTCTTCTACTCTCTCACAGATGGAGAGAACACGTGCTTCTTATTCCGGTAACCAATAATCCGATTTTCCAGCAGCAGCAGCAGCTCCTATTAGGGGCAGAGGCTGAGGCAGGGGTAGGACTCAGTCCGTTGCTCATACTGCAGCCCCAGCTGTGGAGCCCCGGATTGATATTGATGGGGGGCTCCAGCTCAGACCATTCCAGCTGGATCAACTCAGGTTCCAGAGGGGTTTATTGCTACCCCGGTACTTCAGGATGCTTTGGTCCGATTAGTGGACCTTATGGAGAGTGTAGCCCAGACTGGCGCACTCCCTATTACAGCAGTCGCATCTCACGCTGAAGGAGGGTCCAGACTCCTGTTACCCACACTCCTGATCAGAGTACTCCTCAGATCCAGACCCCAGCAGCCAACCCAGTTGGGGTAGTTCAGACAGTTTCTGCAGCCCCGATTGCTGAGGGGGCGGCTATGACTTCCGATGCTTTGTGGAGATTGGACAGGTTCATCAAGATTTTCCCTTTTCAATTCAGTGGTTCTACTTCAGAGGATCCTCAGGAATATCCGGACAGCTGTCATGAGGTTCTTCGTAATATGGGTATTTTGGAGACCAATGGGTCGACTTTGCCGCTTTTCAGATAACTGGTTCCGCCAGTAAATGGTGGAGGGATTATTTGTTGACTAGACCAGTTGGGTCGCCTGATCTGACTTGGGATCAGTTTTATCACCTCTTTTTGGAGAAATTATTGCCTATCACTACAAGAGAATATAAGCGTCGTCAGTTTGAGCACCTTCAGCAGGGCGGCATGACAGTTACCCAGTATGAGAATCATTTTATAGATTTGGCTCGGCATGCTATTCTTTTGTTGCCTACTGAGAGAGAGAGCGTTAGGAGATTTATTGAAGTCCTTGCCCAGCCCATCAAGTTGCAGATGGCTAAGGAGACAGGGACTGAGATTTCATTTCAGGATGCAGCCAATGTGGCCAGGAGAGTTGAGACGGTTCTCGGGATGGGAAGTCAGGGGTCAGATAAGAGACCTCGCTATTCCGGTAGATTGAGCGGTACCTCGTCTGTAGGCGGAGATATTCAGGGTAGAGGCCATTCTTCCAGGACATTTAATTCATCACTTCATACTTCCCATGGTGCCTCAGGGGGTCGTGGCTCTCACTTGCCTTATTCCGATCAGTCAGCCCCGATCAGAGCACCTCCTCTTCAGAGTTATTATCGTGGTCAGCCGGTTCGTCAGGGGCAACCTCAGTATCAGGATGGTTGTTATGAGTGTGGTGAGTATGGACACATTCAGAGATCTTGTCCAAAATTTTTGGGTAATCAGCCTTAGTACCAGAATTCTCGTGCTATAGTTCTGGCACCAGCTGCAACACCACCTTCCCAGCTAGCCAGGGGTAGGGGTCAGGTAGTCAGAGGTAGAGGTCAGAATGTTAGAGGTGGAGGTCAGCATGCTCGAGGTGGAGGCCAGCCTACTAGAGGTGGTGGCCACCGTTAGAGGTGGAGGACCATTTGTCATGGGTCCTCCCGGTGACGCAGTTCAGGGTAGTGGGGCCCAACCCCGATTATATGCATTTCCAGCCAGAACCGAGGCGGAGTCTTCCGATGCAGTTATCACAGGTACTGTTTCAGTTTGTAATAACTATGCATCAGTTTTGTTTGATCCGGGGTCTACTTATTCTTATGTGTCATCCTATTTTGCCTCGTATTTGGTTATGCCCCGCAATTCTTTGAGTGTCCCTGTTTATGTGTCTACGTCGGTGGGGGATGCTATTGTTGTAGATTGTGTATATCGTTCGTGTGTAGTCATTATTGAGGGTCTTGAAACTAGTGTAGACCTTTTGCTTCTTGACATGGTCGATTTTGATGTCATATTGGGCATGGATTGGTTGTCACCTTATTATGCCATCTTGGACGGTCACGCCAAGACAGTTACTTTAGCTTTGTTGGGATTGCCTCGGTTAGAAGGAAAGGGACTCCTGGACATTCTCCCAGCATAGTGATTTCTTATGCCAAGGCTCGTCGGATGGTTGAGAAATGATGTTTGGCTTATTTGGATCATATCTGTGATTCTAACACCGAGATTTCTGCAATAGAGTCGGTGCCTATTGTTCGGGAGTTTCCCGAAGTGTTTCCTGCAGACCTGTCAGGGATGCCACCCGACGGGGATATCAATTTTTGTATTGATGTTGCTCCGGGCACTCAGCCCATTTCTATTCCTCCATACCGGATGGCCCCACCAGAATTGAAAGAATTTAAAGAATAGTTGCAAGACCTGCTTGATAAAGGTTTCATCAGGCTTAGTGTCTCGCCCTGGGGTGCACCGACTTTGTTCGTAAAGAAAAAGGATGGATCGATGAGAATGTGTATAGATTACCGGCAGTTGAATAAAGTTACTATCAAAAATAAGTATTTGTTGCTAAGAATTGATGATTTATTTGATCAGCTTCAGGGTGCCAGTGTGTTTTCGAAAATTGATCTGAGATCGGGCTACCATCAGTTGAAGATTAGGGCGTCCGATGTTCCTAAAACGGCCTTTCGGACAAGGTTGGGCACTACGAATTTTTGGTGATGTCTTTGGCTTGACTAATGCCCCAGCAGCCTTTATGGATTTTATGAATCAAGTTTTCAAGCCTTATATGGATTCCTTCGTAATTGTGTTCATTGATGATATTCTTATATACTCTCGCAGTCGAGAGGATCATGAACAGCACCTCCGTATAGCACTCCAGACCTTGAGGGATAATCAGTTGTATGCAAAATTTTCAAAGTATGAATTCTGGTTAGATTCAGTAGCTTTCTTGGGTCACGTCGTATCAGCAAAGGTTATTCCGGTAGATTCTAAAAAGATAGAGGCAGTCAAGAACTGACCTAGACCCACTTCAACCACAGAAATCAAAAGCTTTTTGGGTTTGGCGGGATACTACCGTCGTTTTGTGGAGGGGTTCTCATCTATAGCAGCCCCGATGACGATATTGACTCAGAAGGGTGCCCCATTTAAATGGTCGGATGAGTGTGATCCGAGCTTCCAGAAGCTCAAGATAACCTTGACTTCAGTACCGGTATTGGTGTTACCATCAGGTTCAGGATCTTTCACAGTATATTGTGATGCTTCCCGTGTTGGGTTGGGAACGGTATTGATGCAAGAGGGCAGGGTGATAGCATATGCGTCTCGGCAGTTAAAGATACACGAGAAGAATTATCTTGTCCATGACTTAGAGTTCGCAGCCATTGTTCATGCATTGGAAATATGGAGGGACCATCGTTATGGCATGCCATGTGAGGTTTACACGGATCATCGTAGTCTCCAGTACTTGTTCAAGCAAAAGAATCTTAATTTGAGACAGAGGAGATGGCTAGAGTTATTGAAAGATTATGACGTCACTATATTGTATCATCGGGGAAAGGCCAATGTGGTGGACGATGCATTGAGTAGGAAAGCAGTAAGTATGGGCATCCTTGCATGTATTCCAGTTGGTCAGAGATTGTTAGCTTCAGATATTCAGACGTTGGTTAATCAGTTCGTGAGGTTGGATATTTCGCCCAGCCATGTTCTAGCTTGTACAGTTGCTCAGTCTTCCTTATTCGAGCGTATCAGAGACCGGCAGGATGATGACCCGCACTTGATGGTCCTTAGGGACACGTTCGGCATGGTGGTGCCAAGAAGGTTACAGTTGGAGATGATGGTGTTTTGATGTCCTTCGTGATTTGATTCTTGAAGAATCTCATAGTTCTAAGTATTTTATTCACCCGGGTGCTGCCAATATGTACCAGGACCCACGACATCACTACTGGTGGCGAAGGATGAAAAAGGATATTGTTGCTTATGTGGCTTGTTGTTTGAATTGCCAACAAGTGAAATATGAGCATCAGACGGTGGTTTACTTCAGCAGATAGAGACTCCTGAGTGGAAGTGGGAGCATATCACTATGGACTTCGTTGTTGGACTCCCACGGATACAGAGGAAGTTCGACGCCATTTGGATTATTGTGGATAGGTTGACTAAATCAGCACATTTCATTCCAGTGGAAAGTACTTACACTTCGGAGCTGTTGGCAGAGATATATGTTCGAGAGATTGTTCGCCTTCACGGTGTGCCCGTGTCTATCATTTCTAATCGAGGTACGCAGTTTACCTGGAACTTTTGGAGGGTATTTCAGCGAGATTTGGGTACACGAGTTGAGTTGAGCACAGCATTTCATCCTCAGACAGACGGGCATTCCAAGCGTACTATTCAGATTCTAGAGGATATGCTCTGCGCTTGTGTTATTGACTTTGGAGGTTCTTGGGATCAGTCCTTGCCATTAGTGGAGTTTACCTACAATAATAGTTATCAGTCGAGCATTCAGATGTCTCCCTATGATGCATTATATGGTAGACGGTGTAGATCGCAGTTGGATGGTTTGAGCCGAGAGAGGCTCGGTTATTGGGTACAGACTTAGTTCAAGAGGCCTTAGATAAGGTCAAGATTATACAGGATCGACTTCGTGCAGCTCAGTCTAGGCAGTTACGCCGATCGTAAAGTTCGATAAATGGCATTCATGGTTGGAGAGATAGTATTACTACGGGTATCGCCCATGAAGGGTGTCATGAAATTTGGGAAGAAGGGCAAGTTGAGCCCTAGGCATATCATACCATTTGAGATTCTTGATAGAGTGGGGGAGGTAGCTTATAGACTTGCGTTTCCTCCAGGGTTATCCTCAGTTCATCTGGTATTTCATGTATCTATGCTCCAAAAGTATCATGGTGACCCGTCCCAGGTGTTAGATTTCAGCTCTGTCCAATTGGATAAAGATTTGACTTATGAGGAGGAGCCGGTAGCTATTCTAGACCGGCACGTTCGTCCGTTGAGATAAAAAAAGTTACCCTTCAATTCAAGTGCAGTGGAGGGGTCAGCCTGTTGAGGAAGCTACTTGGGAGTCTGAGTCGGACATGCAGAGTAGATATCCCCACTTGTTTGCCAGTTCAGGTAATTTTCTATGTCCGTTCGAGGACGAACGTTTGTTTTAGAGGTGGATATTGTGATAACCCAAAGGGTCACCTTATAAATTAAGACTCCATTCCCGGCTCATTAGCCTTAAAAAGATTAATTTTAATTAACTCGATTTGCATGCACAGTCCGAGTGTGAAACCGGAAAGATTTTATGTGAAAATATGAAAAATAGTAGTTTTTGGAATTTAAAACTTGGTTTTGTTGACTTTGTTCAACATTTTCAGTAAACAGACCTGGATCTGTGTTCCGATGGTCCCGGGAGCTCCGCAGTAAAATATGGGACTTGGACGTATGCCCGAAACTGAATTCCGAGGTCCTTGGCCTTAGAAATCAATTTTTAAAAGAAATTATTTTGCTAGATATTTAATGAAATAAAGAAATGAATTAATGTTTGAAACCATTAGTATCGGACCCGTATTTTGGTTCCAGAGCTCAATACAGGTTTGTTATGATGTTCACATCCTATCTGTGATATTTGGTAAGAATCGGAGTTGATTTGACATGATTCGGACGTCCGGTTGAGAAATAGTGAAAGTTGAGTGTTCTTGAGAAAAATCATGAGTTTTGAGGTTAAATTCGTAATTTTAGATGTTATTTTCGTGATTTGATCGCACGAGCAAGTCCATATGATGTTTCTAGACCTACGTGTATATTTGGTTTAGAGGCCCGAGGGCTCGGGTGAGTTTTAGGTAGGCTTCGAATGTTTTGAACTTGTAAAATCTGGTGTCATAGTTGTGCTGGTGTGCCCGCACCTGCGAGCCTTGAGCCGCAGGTGTGAGCGAAAAGCGCAGGTGCGACCAAGCATGGGTTCTCCCTTTCCCGCAGGTGCGGAACCTTCAGCGCAGGTGCGTGACCACAGAAGCGATAATATAAAATCGCAGGTGCGGCCCAAGCTGCTCAGTTCCTTTTCCGCAAAAGCGAAAGAAATCCCCCACGTGCGCAAGCGCAGGTGCGACCCAAGCACCGTAGGTGCGAGGGTCGAGCAGTGAGTTCATATTAATTAGAATTCAAGCATTTTTCTTCTTATTTTTCACAAGGGTAGAAGACCTAGGGTGATTTTCTCAAGGCTTATTCTTCCAAAATCATAGGTAAGTATTCATTAACTATTTTCTTTCAATTACCCATCATTTTTCATCACTTTTCAAGCAAAAATCAAGGGTTTTCATGGTAGAAATTAGGGGTTTGGGTAGAATTAGAAAATTTTATAAAAATCAAATTTTGACCTCAAATTGAAGTCGGATTTTGAAACTAATTACATTCTGGCTCGGAGGTGAATGGGTAAATGAAATTTGGTCCGAACCCCGAGTTTGGACCAAGCGGGCCTGGGGTCGGGTTTTAACTTTTTTTTAGAAAACTTAGGAAAATAATGATTTTTCAGTAAAGTTAGTTCCTTTAGCATAAATTAATGATATTAAACTAATTATGGTTAGATTCGAGCGGGTTAGAGGATAATTCGAAAGGAAAAGCGGTAATTGAGCAAAGAGTGGCTTGCGAATTTAAGGTAAGTGTTTGGTTTAACTTTTACTTGAGGGAATAGGAATCCCCACTTAAATGCTACGTGAATTTGCATGTGTGTGGTGTATAGGTGAGGTGACGAGTATCTATGCACCACTAAATTATGGTTGAACATGGTCCCTTCCCCGTTTTCCAATTATTTTCTTCTGGGCTTAATTGTTTCATGATCATTGATGTTTATATGTCCACTTGGGTTCATTAACTTATTGTTAAGTATTGTTTCAAGTATTTTGGAAGTGTTGGTTGTTCTCTTGGTTTTGTTATGTTACATAAGGATTGAGTTGGATGTCAGTGTTACAATATGAATATAATTTCCGATTGGTTTCGTCGTGAAATGATAATTGATGAAGTTTATGATTTTTACAGCTTCTGTTTACAATTATTGATACAAAAATATTGTGAAAGGCTTGTCCTGAATTGTTAAAGTTTTTATAAATAAACTGCTATGATATGTCTTGTGGGAGCAGGTTGCACGCCGCAACAAGGAGTGATAAGGGTGGACAGATGGGATCGGGTTGCACGCTGCAACAGGAGAAATAAGGGTGATATATATATATATATATATAGGGAGGAGCAATAAGGGTGGACAAGTGGGAGCAGGTTGCGCGCCGCAACAAGGAGCGATAAGGTTGAAAATTTTTGTTTTACTGATTTTCAAAAATAAGGATTGGGAAAACTCCAGTTTTATTAAAAAGGTTTTCATACTCTGATTTTTATTGTGATTTAAATTGAAACTTGGAAGTTTTGAGGAGTTGATTATAATTGAGATCTGAAAAGAGTTAACCGAGTTGTTTTTATTTACAATCGTAAGTTACTGGTTATCGAGTTTATTTTTATTATTGCATTCTTGCTTTATTATATATTATTCACAGGTTATATTGTTAATGCCATGCCGTAGCCTCGTCAGTACTTCGTTGAGGTTAGGCTCGGCACTTACTCAGTACATGGGGTTGGTTGTACTGATACTACACTCTGCACTCTTCTATGCAGATCCAGGTACCGGTCAGAGTTAAGAGATCTTAGTAGCTGCGCATTTTCGTTCGGAGACACGAGGTAGATCTGCTGGCGTCCGCAGAATCCTGGAGTCTTCTCTTTACTTCATAGACACTGTTTTATTTCATTTGAAACAGACATATATACTTCTTTCAGCCATTATTTTTAATATTCCTAGAAGTTCGTAAATTGTGACACCAGACCCTGGGGTAGTTTTATAGTTATATATTTAGTTCGTGATTCGGCTTAATTATTGCTCTATAATGTTTAAGTAACTTTAAAAGGAAATGGTTAGTAAATTTCTAACATCGGCTTGCCTAGCAAGTATTATGTTACGCGCCATCACGATCCTGTGGTTTGGGAATTTGGGTCGTGACAGTTAAGGACACCATGTCCTTAACTTTTGAGCTTGTTAGTATAAGTTCAGGACCAAATGTCCTTAACATTTGAACTTGTAACTCTAAGTTAAGGACTATCTCTCCTTAACTTTTTAACTTGTAACTCTAAGTTAAGGACTATCTGTCCTTAATTTGTGAGCTTGTAACTTGAAGTTTAGGACTACATGTCCTTAATTTGTGAGCTTGTAACTTGAAGTTTAGGACTACCTGTCCTTATCTTTTTAACTTGTAACTCTAAGTTAAGGACTACCTTCCTTAACTATTTAACTTGTAACTCTAAGTTCAGGACTACATGTCCTTAACTTTTTAACTTGTAACTCTAAGTTGAGGACTACATGCCCTTAATTTCTGTGCGTGTAACTCTAAGTTAAGGATTGCTTGTCCTTAACTTTTTAACTTGTAACTCTAAGTTAAGGACTACTTGTCCTTAACTTTTTAACTTGTAACTCTAAGTTCAGGATTACATGTCCTTAATTTGTGATCTTGTAACTTGAAGTTTAGGACTACCTATTGTCACGACCCAAAATTCCCACACGGGTCCTGATGGCGCCCAACAACGGAGTTAGGCAAGCCAACATAAATTACACTAAGTGTTACGCTTCCCATGTGATTAATTATTCTCACTTTTACCAGTTTTAAAGCATTTATTAACATGATAATAGCCTGTGACATAAAAAAAAATAAAGTCGTCTGATACATGAGCCAAAAGATAAGCATATGTATGACTATACAGCCCAAAACCCAAAATATACGCACGTGTGTGCCAGGAACTAGTGTCACGAGTATCACGGACACTATCTGAATATACAAGGATAATATATATATATATATATATATATATATATATATATATATATGCAATCCCATAGTCTAAATGAAATAGACAGGAAAATGACAAAAGGGAACTCCAGGGTGCTGCCAGAGATCGCCAGTAAGAGCAGCTCACCGCGAAGTCGACTCAGCCCAGTCAGTACCTAACACCGGCCTAATAATCAGATGCACCAGCCTCCTGACTTGTACAGTCAAGTACAGAAGAAGAAGAAGAAGAAGTGCAGCATGAGTACCTAATAAATATGTACCCAGTGATTATCCCACCCAAACTCGAAAGAGTGGTGACGAGAGGTCGACTAGATACTCGCTAAGTTCCAGCAATATAATATATGACGAAATATGACTAAAATAATAGGCATGGAAAAACAGTGGGCAACAAGTAGATAGCAAATAACGATAACCAGATAATAACTGAAAAGGGACAATAAGGTACCAAAATCTTCTCTTAACCAATGCTTGACACTCCAATTTTTATTAACGGACTCAAAACTCAAGTGATCATACACATACCAGGACAAGACAACCGACCGGAGACATAAGGGTGGTCATAGGGACTGAGGTCATAAGCTATCCCACGATCGCGAATCATACCTGCGA
>ML421853.1:8305-32204 GCA_005239525.1 Nicotiana knightiana | reverse complement strand
TGTGTACATGAGTGTAGTTTGATTGCTCGAGGACGAGCAAATGTTTAAGTGTGGGGTATTGATGCGAGGCTAGAATTCATGGTTTAACATGTTATATGCCCTACATTTTATGTGCGTTAATGATAAAAATACACTTTTTATGTGCATAATAGAGTCTATTTCATGTGTAGGTGAATTGGAGATGGAAACCGAGCTAAATGGATGCAAATACATCGAAAATACGCTCAAGAGGCGAGGAGGAGTGCACCGGGCTATAGCCGGGCTCCAGAGCCCAAACGCTTGACCCTGCCTGGCGTTAGCCAGGCGTTAGAGTCCAAATGCCAGTCTTAGCCAGGCGTTAGAGCCCAAACGCCAAGCCCTTGTTTCGGTCAATTCCGTGTTTTGACGAGTTTAAGTGTTTCCCGGTTGGAATAGAAGTCTCCTACATGTTTAGGGTTTGTCCTAAACATATAAATAGACCCCAAAAACACAACTTAAGAGGATCGGAAGAGTTCGGAGAATTCGAAGAGAGGAAGTCATCAAAGTGAAGGAAAACCTGTGGATTACTACTCAGCAAAGCAAAAACATTGATTTTTATCTCCTTAGTTCATTACTCTGTAATTCAATTATGCAAGTTATTTTCGATTTGATTCTTTTGAACATGTTTAGATAACTTCTTTAATATAGGGTTTTGGTAGAACCCGTTGGAGGATGAACTTATTTTGTTATTAATATAGTTCCGATTGATTGATTAATCTCTATTTGTTCAACTACGTTCTTGTTGTAGTTAATTGAATGGCCATCCATTAGCTGTGCCTATTTATTATGTATCGACTTGAGAGAGAGTGCATATTTAGGTAGCTATTTGAACAACATCACTCCCAGAGTATAGACGAAAGTCATAACCGAGGGTTTAGAGGTTGGATTAGAGATAACGATACCTCGGGTGCAATCTAAAGTGAACTGTAATGCAATCTAGCTAGCGTAACTTGAGAGAGTGCGTCTAGTAAATTATCATAATTACTTGAGAGAGATTTATGGTAGATAGAGTGTTCATGATTGATAAAGACAACTAATCAAGCTATATAAAGTATCCGAGAAGTAAATTCACCGACGGGGGAAACCATAACCTTAGATCTTTATTACAATTGTTTACACTTTAGCTTAGTTAATATTTAGTTTTAATCTTTAGTGTTAGTAATTTAAATAACATCAAGTGACAGTCGAGTATTCTAACAGCTTGCTTGATACCTAAATTCCCTGTGGGATCGACTCTGGGCATAATACCCCGGATTATATTTGTAACGCCCTCTTAGTCTTTTATTAGACATAGTTGAGCGTGATTAGTATATTTCAGTGATCTCCTAGGGGGATGCCCCTCAGTATTCAAGGTTGATCAAAGATAAGCCTTGAATACTTGGTGAGTTCTCCTTAGGTAGCATATGTATGTTTCCTAGTTAAAAACCTTGTCGGTAAAACCCTTTTGGGATTAAATCCGATGTGGGGGAAAAGAGTGCAACACATGCTTTCAAACCTAAGGCATTCGAGACGGGAGGTGCTTTTGACTCTTTTCACTCGAACACCTGCACGCAAGTTAGCGTATAATGTGAAAGAAGAAGGGGTAAGGTTGTACCTTAACTGCGATGGCACTCGAGCCTTGATATGCTTTGGTTATCAGTTCTGAGGACGTGGCTCGGTCCTTCGTTTGTTCCTACGAGGATGTAGTTTGTGATTATTACTCGACTGTTTTCTTGTTTTTTGGCTCCTTCGATGTAGAAGGTGTCGGTGCCATATCGTGCACTACGAACATTTCTCTTGTTGCGTGCTGATATCTGTATACTATTTTTACTCCATCCTTCATAGGGAACTTCATCATTTGGTGAAGGGTTGACGACACCGCCCTCATATTGTGGATCCATGGCCTTCCAAGCAATGCATTGTACCTCATGTCACCTTCGATGACATGAAACTTGGTATGCTGAATTGTGCCGGCTACATTGACGGGGAGGATGATTTCTCCTTTCGTTATTTCGCTTCCATGTTGAACCCATTGAGGACTCAAGAGGCGGGTATGATCTAGTCGAGCAACCCGAGTTGCTCTGCCACCCTCGACCAAATTATGTTGGCCGAGCTACCTGGATCCACGAGCACACGTTTAATTTGAAATTTATTGAAAAGAAAAGAAATTACTAGTGCGTCATTGTGAGGTTGAGACAAGGTCTCAATGTCCTCTTCGCTGAATGAAAGGGCGTCTTCAGATATGTAGCTCGGAGTTCATTTTTCCCTGGTGATAGATACTTTCGTTTGCTTAAAAACGGGTCCTTGAGGGACGTCGACCCCACCAATAATTATGTGGATGACATGTCGTGGTTCTTATGTTTCATTTTTCTTCTTTCCCGAAATTGATTTTTAGCTCGGTCGCTGAGGAATTCTCGAAGGTACCCTTTGCTGATCAGTCGGGCAACCTCTTCTCGAAGCTGTTTGAAATCTTCGGTCCTATGACCGTGGTTATCGTGATATTCGCATATCAAGCTGGGTTTCCTTTGTGAAGGATCTGATAACACGGGTCTCAGCCACCTGGTGTCCCAGATTTTGCTAATGGCCGATACGATGTCTGAAACATCGATGTTGAAGTTGTATTCAGATAGCTCGGGTGCCTCTACCGGCCGTGCATGCCTGTCGAACCCTGCTTTGCTCACGAGTCCCCGAGGATTCTGTCCTCGGTCCATCCTTGGGTCGCTTCGAGGCACGTTCCGTCTTGGGATGTTTCTCCGATTTTCTATGTACGGTTGATATCTTTCTTTGTTTGGCCTTGGCTCTCTTTCTGGAAGCCTCGATTCCTTTTCTAAGACTCTGCTAGGATACACCGAGCCCGAGGGGGCTTCCAATTGGTCGTCCTCGACCCTGATCTTCAACCGGTACCTATTGTGCACATCTGCCCAAACTATGGCGGGGTACTCGATCAAATTCTGCTTCAGTTGTTTCGAAGCTATCGAGCTTCGCTCATTCAAGCCCCGAGTGAAAGCTTGTACTGCCCAATCGTCAGAGACTGGTGGAAATTCCGTTTGTTCTAATTGAAAACGGGACACGAACTCCCTTAACATCTCATTCTCCCATTGCTTGATTTTGAAAACATCATATTTTCTCGTAGCGAATTTGATGGCACCAGTATGTGCTCTCACAAAGGAGTCCGCCATCATGGAAAATGAATCTATCAATTTCGGGTTAGGTTATGGTACCACATCATGGCCCCTTTGGATAGTGTTTCTCCAAAATTTTTCAATAGAACAGATTCAATCTCTTCGTCTCATAGGTCGTTGCCTTTCATAGCACAAGTGTAGGTAGGGTTGGGCATTCGGTATTTCAGTTCGGTATTTAATAATTTCGGTACGGTATTTTGGTATTCAGTTTATCAATTGTGCATACCAAATATCGTACCAAAATATTTCGGTACGGTTCGGTATTTATTGTTTTGGTTCGGTACTGGTTCGGTTTAATATTCGATCTTATTTCATATTTAAGATGCATGACATGGTGAACATTTGGCAGTGCTATTTGACACTGAGTTTCAAAGCTCATGTCTTCCAAAGTCAAAACACTAATAATTAGACCATAGGTAGAGCATAACACTGCAAACATGCACTGGTCGCTTCTGATTTTTCATTAAAACAGAACAGTTAACAAAACAACATAACACAACAGTTAACAAAACAACAGTTAACAAAACAGCATAACACTGCAAACATGCACTAGTCGCTTCTGATTCTGCAGTTAACACTTAACAGTTTGCAAATTTACCAAATGCTGATATCCATCTGTGTCTGTCGACAAAATACCAAATGCAAGCAGAATGTTGCAGTTAACAATTTGCTAATTTACAGAACAAATTAGCAGTCCAAAACTTAACATCCAAAATGCAGCTCAGTTACAGAACAAATTAACAGTCCAATTGTTATTGAACAGTTACAGAACAAGATCCTCAAGGGACATCACTTAACAGTTAGCAGTATGCTAATTTAGAGCACTAAAATGGAGCATAATAGAAAATTTTCACTGCTGGGACAGCACTATAGCAACATTAACAGGCTGCAAATCTTCTCTGAAAATGGCCAACCGAGCACGGGGCATAATTGTACTTGAACCTAAACAATATATAAATCATAAGTTAGAATTTTATTTTTTGATGATAATAAAACAAAAATACAAAAGAATATCACCAAACAAATAGTGTATTAAAACTTACCACTCAAGTTGCAAGTTGCAACTATACATCAAGCAATGCTAGTAGTGCTTTCATTATTTCCCATATCTAAAGATAATTCGACCAAATATGTCAATGACAATGACAAACAATTATGATATATTATTTTGAACTAAAATACACACAAAATATTAAAGCTTACCAAGTTCAAGTTCCTCAAGATACTTCAAGTCTTCTTCAACACTAATAGGATTCTTCTCTTCTCTAAGCCAATCTTGAAGACAAATAAGAGCTTGCACACATTTAGGAGTCAATGAACTCCTAAATGGATCAAGAATACGGCCACCGGTGCTAAACGAACATTCCGACGCCACACTTGAAATTGGAATGGCCAACACATCACGAGCCAACTTCGAAGGAATAGGAAATCTAGGAGCATGGGTTTTACACCAACTTAAGATATCAAATTCTTTACTAAATGGCTCTTGTTATTCACTAATGTATTTATCCAACTCCGATTTAGCACCCCCACTTCCATTGTCTTCCTTTTGTTTCTTCAAGTGAAGCTTCGTCCTTATTAATGATGCAATTATAACACTCCAACTAGATATAATAGATGTGTTATTAGATGAAGTAGAACTAGATGGAGATTGAGTACAAGATCCAGTTGAATCTTTTTTAGATACTCTTCAAGCAAAGAATTCATATAAGCATACACCTCAACATTTATTTTCTTCCCCTTTTCCTCCCCAAAAAGTTCTTCAAGTGCTCCCTCTACATATTCAAATTTGTTACGTGGATCCAAGACGGAAGCAATAAAAATTATTTTATTCATCTTTTCGGGCTCACCCCAATACTTCTTGAACTTTTCTTGCATCCGCTCAGCCATTTTCTCAAATTCTCATCCTCACTAACTAAACACATTTTCAAATGATAATAAAGTTCAGATACATCCTCAATATGAGCATTAC
Organism: Nicotiana knightiana; assembly: GCA_005239525.1. NCBI lineage: Eukaryota > Viridiplantae > Streptophyta > Magnoliopsida > Solanales > Solanaceae > Nicotiana > Nicotiana knightiana. Next base: position 27,053 of record ML421853.1, on the reverse strand, counting down.
AAGTGATATAACGTGAACTTTGAACTTTTTTGGTGAGCTCGTGAAAGCTTGCAAGAAACTGTATCACATTTCTCACGTTCACCCAATCCTCAGATTCAAGAGGACCTGCACTACTACCATCTTCACTAGAACATTGATAAACAGAAAATCCATCATCAAAAAGATGAAACTTGTCAAAGGCCTTTTCAAAGTTTTGTGCCGTATCCAACATCAAATAGGTGGAATTCCACCTAGTAGGAACATCCAAGCACAAAATTTTGGTACATTCTACCTTTACATGTGCACAACACTGTTTAAACTTTAAGGTCCTCGTAGGATAAGCTCTCACATACCTCACAATATTTCTAACACGTGCGACAGAAGCATCAATTTCTTTCAAACCATCTTGCACAATTAGATTTAATATATGAGCCATGCATCTCACATGAAGATGTTTACCACTCATCATATTATTTTTCCACATAACTTTTTAGACAATTTTTTTACCGTGACATCATTTGAAGAAGCATTGTACACAGTAATAGTGAATACCTTGTCTAATTTCCATTCAAGCAAACAAATTGAAATAGCATTAGCCATCTCTTCACCCTTATGACTAGTGATCGGACAAAAATTTAGTATTCTTTTATGCAAATTCCAATCCCTATCAATGAAGTGGGCTGTCAAACACATATAATTTATTCTTTGTATTGAAGTCCATGTGTCTGTAGTGAGGCAAATTTTTGGTTGTGCTTCTCTAAAAGACATTCTCAGATTGTGCTTCAATTCACCGTAAACTTCATAACAATCCCTTGTTATTGTTCTACGAAAAGGAATACGAAATTGCGGTTGAGCTTTTCTCATAAACTTTATAAAGCCTTCATTTTCTACAAAGCTAAATGGTAGTTCATCAATAACTATCATCTCAATTAAGGCCCTCCTAACCACTTCTTGCTCAAATTTCCAAAGTGATCCTTCATCACCTTAGTAAGATTANGACATTCTCAGATTATGCTTCAATTCACCGTAAACTTCATAACAATCCCTTGTTATTGTTCTACGAGAAGGAATACGAAATTGTGGTTGAGCTTTTCTCATAAACTTTATAAAGCCTTCATTTTCTACAAAGCTAAATGGTAGTTCATCAATAACTATCATCTCAATTAAGGCTCTCCTAACCACTTCTTGCTCAAATTTCCAAAGTGATCCTTCATCACCTTGGTAAGATTGAAAATTTATCTTTGGTTGATTTTTATCTTTATTGATGTTAGGTGGGTATTGTTTGCATCTGTTCAAATGATTTTTCAACCCGCTTGTTCCATTCTTAGACAAGTAAGCAGCCAAAGCTTGCTTACAATATTTACACACTGCTTTACCAACCCCATTTACCTCTACTTTATCAAAATGATCCCAATACTTGGATCTAAGTTCCATGTCCTTTATTTTCTTAGAATATTGAGTATCAATGGTGTTGGAGTTGCTATCTTGAGTAATAGGTAAGTTTTCACTTGAACCGGCAACACTGTTTAAACTTTCATCTGCCATCTGTACAAATAGAGATAGTATAAGATTGTGTGATCCTAAATTTATTGCTATAACTTTATTCTTCTCGCTGATAACCAACTTAGAATTTAATCCAAAAATATTGATATAAGAAAAATACCATCACCATTCAATTATAAAAGAAAAACTATCACTAAATACAGTGTGAATACTAAATTTCGATGCATGAAATTAAAGTAACTGTTGGAGTTCTTAGTGACATAAATTTATCTGTTTAGACTTAGTCGCTGCTTTTGAGATCCGTTTTTATCCAAGATTAAAAACTTCTTTCTCAAATGCTTCAAAATCAAGCAGAATTCACAAAATATAAAAAGAAATCTCAAAACAATCATAAACTAAAGATCATAGAAAATTCATATGAACCTGGACGAAGCGTTGAGCTTCGAAATAATCCAATGATTGAGTGAGGAGTGAGGAGAGAGGAGTCGGAACTCGGAATCACCAACGCGGCTGCATTTTCACACCAAATGACAAAAACCAAACAAGCTTCTATGTTTTTGAGATTAGATTTTGAAGGAAAATCATGCGATGTTAATTATGTGGAGTTTATATCATTAATCTTGTGTTTACTTACTTTTTTTTGTTCTCTGGTGGTTTGGCCGACGTGGGTGAAGTCCTGAAGAATACGAATTGCAGCGACCAGTGTGGCTGAACCGGTGAAGTCGTGAAGAAGAAGACTGAAGAGTGAGTGATTGCGCCATCTAAGAGTTTAACTCTAACCTAACTGAGAGGGTGAGAGACTGAGCTGAGAGAGTGAGAGATACGAAATGAAAATATAAAATTTCCCTAAACCTAACTCTGTAACTCTAAGTTGGGCTTGGGCTTGGGGGCTGGGGCGACGGGAGTTACAATATTACATTGGGCTGGCCGGCTGGGGCTGGGTATAGGTAGGGTCCAAAAAAAAAATATACTTAAAATTTTCTGTATATTCGATATTTCGGTATACCAAATTTTTAAAATTTTAATATCGAGAACAGAACCAAAATACCGAAAAATTAATACCGAATTAGACTGAAATACCGAAATAACCGAACTCGAAATACCGAAATAACCGAACTCGAAATACCGAATTAATTCGGTTCGGTTCGGTTCGGAATTTGGTTTTTCGGATTTTATGCCCATCCCTAAGTGTAGGCATTGATGTGCTCATTGGGGTCCGAAATTCTACTGTACTTTGGGAGATCGAGCAATCTGAATTTCTTCGGGATAGGCATCGGAGCTGCACTTGACGGAAATGGCTTTTGCACGAACTTTTTTGAATCTACACCCTTTAGGATCGGGGTGCGCCTGGGATCTGATCAACCCTCGAGTTGTAGGTCTCCATTTTTTTGTCGTTAGCCTCTATCTTCTTTTCGCCTGATTCAATCCTTTTTGCGAGGTCTTCGAGCATTTTCATAATGGAGGGGTCGGCTCCTGACCCATTATTGCTCGATCTTTCCGGTACCTGTTCGACTCGAGGAGCCGTACCTGGTGGTGCTGTGCTCGGGGTTCTCTGATGGCTTTGTAGCTGAGCAATAGCCACTTGTTGTGCCTGCAATATTTCAAAAATAACATGAAGGCTAACTTCCCTTTCCCTTTGAGCAGGGGTTCCTTGTGCTTCACGCTGGCCTCCTTCACGAACGCTTCCGTCTGCATGAGAGTTCACATCGACATGTTGGGCGTTGCGTGAACCTTCATCGACAGGAATTTGCGCTGGTGCCTCCTCAGGGTTTATTGGTGGCATACCGACACCTGAAGCAGCTGGACCGTTTTCTCCGTGGTCCTCAGGACCGTTGTTTTAACGTACGTTTACTGAGTTAGAAATTTTCTGACTTGAAATTGAAGATTCTTGGACAAGAAAAAGTGTGAAGGATAACTTGTGTTTTTATAAAACCAACACTAAGATAATCACTATTATTTTTAACCCCACAGTGGGCACCAAACTATTTACCGTGAAAATGGTAATTACAATTATATTTGATTATATGGTTCTAAAAATATGTGATCTATTTTAATACCAGTTGTTTAGGCAGTAGATGCTGAGTATGAAGCGAGAAAAATAAAATAGGAGCGAAAAGAACTAGATTACGCAAGCCAGGTATCGAAGAGGCCGGTCTCAAGGGTATCCAGGCAGGCCTCGAGGTCGAGCTCGAGAAGCTTGACTAGGGGCTATCGATAATTACGAAACAGTGTTGGGAGGCCTTAAGGATGGTCTATTTATGATCAATACCAAGTAATAAGTGAAGAACAATAAATGAAACACAATAAATCAATGAAATAATTGTAGAGAATGTTTAGGTTAGAGAGCAGAGAATGTTGTTGTTCTTGTATATTGAATGTCATGTCTGTTACAAAGTGACAAGGGTCCCCTTTATATAAGAAGAGGAATCCCAACATAGAACATGTGTAATTATTACCAAGAAATATAGCTGGTACATCTATTTAATGTAAAGAGAAATGACTGGTACAACCATTTAATGCCACGGTACGGACGTGTGCTATCTTGTGTTCTTTGTCAGCTTTAACCACGTGCCCCTTGCGGATTTCCCACCTTTTCATGTCGACCCTTGGTTTGTACTGACTTGAGGTCGAGGACCCTTGATGTGCCCCTCGATGCCGAGCTCGGGCCTTCAACCCTTCATCTTCATCGAAGTGGACATGAAATCGGGCTCTCCGATTTTAGCCGTATACAGATAGTCCCCTCATTTCTAAGAGTGAAGAGATAAGAACTGGTTTTGACCTTTCGCCCCTTCTACACTCCTACTATGACGTCAGCCCTTCAGAACATTAAATGATTGTGAGATGAAAAGCTGTGAAGATGTTGCTATCAATCATAATTCTCGAGAAGCTCATGAACTGTCACAAGTTCGACTTGCTGCTTCTAGATTGCCCAAAGGTCCCCTATAAATACTACAATTACTTGCCTTTTCATAATTGTGCATCTTCTTCTACAAACCTTCAGATTTTAACAAAGTGTTCTCTCTTCTTATCTTCTATCTGCTCACGTTTTTCCCATATTCTCACATCGAAACTCGATAGTTACCATGGCAATGACTTCAAAAACGGTTCCTCAAAAGGAGGGGGCTGCTTCTACATCAAGCCAGTCTAAGGGAAAATCAAAGACCTCTCCTACAATCGAGCAAGGCATCCCTGGCCCTTTCGACACCATTTCTGATTTTACAATAGAAAAACCCCCATCTACGCCGGGCCAATGCAAGCCCATGTCCCAATACATAAGTGTAGTATAGGATATTGAGAGGGTGAAACTTGACTGTCACTGGGGGGAGGCAGCCCGAATAGAAATCCCTACTGCTGGTGAATGCATAGTCAAGAACAAGGCTTGCTTTCTCAGCGTATACACATATCCCTTCACCTTAGGCCCCGTCGATTCTTCTTCTCCACTGGTTGACCCGGTGATTCTTGATTTTTATCACCAATACCGAGTGACACTCGGTCAGATCTATCTTTCATTCTGGAGGATTGTATATATGTTTCGACATATTATCAATATGGTCGAGGGAACCTTCAACCTCGACCATTTGATCAGACTATATAGCCCTCGACTCTTCTGTGAGGGCCTTATTAAATTAGACCATCGATCCACCAAGGCGTTCCTCGCCTGCATCTACGAGGATAGAGATCGGGGATGGATGAGCCGGTTCGTCAGAGTCGGAACCTCGGACATCATCCCTGTTGACATAATGCCATTCCCGGAGGAGTGGAATATGAAACGTAAGTTCCTTTGAATCGAGCATGCTTTCGTTGTCCCTTTCTTTTTCGACTGATTTTCTTCTAATTGTGTAGCCACTGCTTGGTTCCCCGGTGCGGTTCAGGACCTTCCAGGGTGGATCAAACGCTTAGACTCATTTTCCCATACAATGAACGTGTATGGCGTGAGCTGGCCAAAACACGATGGCAGGCCAAGAACCATGGTACGTTCTTGTTGCTACTTCTTTCACATTCTTTGTGAGAATTTTGATGATGATGCTTTTTTGACATGATATATTTGTGCAGGTTTTGGTGAAGGCATATTGATGAGGCCGCCACCATATGGTGAGGAAGAGGCCCCTAAGGCCATCAAAGATAGAAAGAGGAAGAAAGATGCCCCGACGGGGTCCCCAAAATCAAATAGGCCAAAGACTCGAAGGCCTAAGACCGATGCTACAATCTTGTCTTCGATGACCGTTGAGAGCTTGCAGACTGAGGAGGAGAGCGACGATGCCTGTCCTTTGGTACAAAGGGAAAAGCGAAGCGCTGAAGCTTTGAGGTCTGTTGAGGGATCGCCATGCTGAGCTTGAGGCGGCCGATGCAGGCCCCCCATTTGTAGAGGATACCCTCGAGGAGAGTTTGGGCACAGTCCTAACACGCTCATCGGACATGGAACAGTCTGTGTTGAGGAGCTCGGGGGGCTTGCTACTGAAGCTTTCCGAGGTAGGTAAGAAACCTCGATGGAGGACGACATCACTGGTGGTCTTCATTCAGGACTGTCATTCTTTTCAGGGGAGATACGGGATGCTCAAGTTAGGGGTGTCCCCGGTCTAGAGACCTCTTGTGGAGAGGATGACGCATTCAAAGACTACTTCGAGGGGATGGACGAGGAGACCGATGTCGATGCCCCAGTTTCCCTCGAGGAAGCCGAGAGGCTCCAAAAGCAGGTGACTTTTGAGAACAATATACTTATTCTCTGCTTTTCTATTTTCATTTTCTGATTTCCCTTCTCTGTGTTACAGGTCAAGAAGCTATATGACCTGGCCTTCTCCAAGTTGCAAGATGAGTTGGATCATCGTGGAGAGGAGCTTGAGAAGCTTATAGCAGGGTCGGTCGAGCTCAAGGCTTTGTGCGCTAGAAGAGAGGAGGAACTGACCGACCTTCGGGCGAGCTTGGAGAGAGCACTTCGGGAGAGGGCCAATCTCTCCGAGCAGGTGTGTTAGTTCCCACATTCTCACCTTTGTGTCGTAATACTTGGTGGTGATTAACTTGCTTTCTTCTTCTCAGATTACGCAGAAGGATGCCCTGGTTGAGCGGCTTTGAGAGGAGGTTGAAGCCAAGGACGTCGAAGACATGGAGCTGGCTCGGCTAAATGATACCGGGGCTTTGGAGAGGGAGATGCTTCGGGGGAAGCTATCCTCGGCCCAAGATCTTCTCTGAGGTGCTCCAGAGGAGGCTGCTACACTATCTGCGGCTAAGGCTGAGGCCAGTGAATATGTCTCCTTGTACAAGAGGGATGCCACTGCTGCAAATGAACGAGCAAGGGAGATATATGAGAAGGCCGAGCTCAAGCTGACGCAGGCAGTTGCCTATGCTCGTGCACAATCTAAGTGGCAAGCCCTCGAGGAAGTGAGTGCCGAAGGTGTCGATCTCTCTGCCGAGATTGAAGAGGACAGGGCCCTGGAGGAGGAACTGACAATGCCGGGTACATCGGACGAAGGTTCCGAAAGTGGCTCGGACAGTGGTGGAGGCATATAGTAGTTTTTCTTCCTTTTTTTTATTTTTTCCTTTCTTCTTGAGCTGATGCTGATACTTGAAGGCCTCCGTGGGAGCCGGTCCGAGGGGCCTTTGAGGGAGCTGGTCCCGAGAGTATAATAAATTTTCTGCTTTGTTGTTTGCATGTGAATCCTGTGTGAGTGTTATAAATGTGTATTTGTAATACACACACACACACACACACACACACACACACATATATATATATATATATATATAAATACATATATATATGAAATATTCTTTGATTTGATTTGCCTGTTGGTAGTTAGCCCTGTGAGCATGTAATTTTCCCCCTATTACATACTCCTACAAATTTGATAAATAATTCAATTTTTATGGAATTTTATTAAACTTAATTGTTTTTCGTGAATTATTTGCACTGTATGGTCATAAGTCATCTTTTAAAATTTATGATAATAACAAAACATTTTAAAATTTTTTATAATTAAGTTTTTAGTTTAGTTTGCCTAATTCAATCATTTTATTAGGAAAATTACAAATTCGTTCTTTAAATAATTATGAATATTAAAACTAATAGTCTCATGTTAATTCACTCATTAATTAAGCTATAATTGGATGAAATTAGGTCGAAATTAATTTTTATTAATTAGAACGATTTAATTAGTTACTTAATCTAAGTGTTCCCAAAGACAAAATCGGACCTGGACCAATGCACCCAGGCCCAAACCCCCTTTTCTCACTCCAGCCCAAACCCCATTACCCAGCCATCCCTGTATATTACCCAAACAACCTCGTTTTGTCCCCTCCAATCCCAGCCATTGGATCGATTTGATCCAACGGCTCCCAAACTCCCCCCTCTAAACTATATAAGTGTCCAAACCACACCACACCCCCTCATTTGCAGAAGCATCACACCCCCCAGTCCGTCTCTCTCACTTCTCTCTAAACACCAAACCCTAGCCGCCACTCTCCACCTGCCGAAAATCACCTCTGGCGGCGGAGCTTCACCCAATCCGGACCAAATCTTCACCAGACACTCTCCTCCTCCTCCTCAGTCACCTCCCGTCGTTGATTCCACTGAAATCCCACCCAAAATCATTCGATCTTAGATCTAAGAAACCTGAAACCCTAAAACCCCATGTCCGATCGATTCAAGAACAACTAATGGTTCAAATCTACATGAGTCAATAGCTCTTGATGAGAGCTGTTGATTCATGTGGATTTGGATAATTTCCAAATCCCGCCGGAATCCGTCAACACCCCGCGGGTATCCCTCCCCCCCCCCTTTTTTTTTTTTTCTTTTCTGACATTTCTTCGTTTTATGAAAAATGAAATCGTATGCCTCACTGTTTTGATACATGTGTTTATCTAGTATTTGTTTGTTCTAGATTTTGTTTAGATCTTAAAAATGCATGAGTCGATTGTATAATAACCATTTTAGATTTATGCTATCTTAGCCGATTATTTTGAAGTCGTTGGTTTGAGATTGGTTTTGTTGAATATCTTCTTTTCCTGGCCTGTTTAGTTCTAAATATGCATGCGTACCTAATCTGTGCTTTATTGTCTAAGTTGTTCACTGGTTGGAGATTCTTATATTTTCCCGGACTGTTTCCCCCCTCTTTCCCCATTTTTCCTCAACTATTAAGTCTCTTGTTTTAAGGATTGATTACTGATTTGGTTTAGGAGTTCATGAACTTTTTTGTTTAAGTAACATGTTGTTGGTTTAATTGAATTGTTAGCTTTGTTTGTTGAATAGGCGTGCCTATACTAATTATACTTTCTGTCTTTTTTGGTTTTTCTTTTGGTCTCAACTTTAGTTTCAATCGATTATTAATCGATCAAGTAATAGTTTAATTAGGTAATGAAGAGACAATTATATGCGACTAATTAAGTGTACATTTGAACTAAGTAATAATACAATTGACCTAAGTCTAAGAAGTTCAACCTAATTAATCTAAAGTAATTAATTAACCTGAAACTAATCAACCAATTAGGCTAAGACTCAGTTCTAAAACAGTGTTTGGTCAGGGTTTAACCTAGACTTATCAAGACTAATTTAGTTAGCAATAATTTCCTATAATCACTTGTTTAATAGTTTTAACCTAGTCTAATAGTCTCTTAAGTAGTTAACTAATTCCTAAAAGCTGTCTAAGACAGTTAGTTTAATATTAACTAACTAAAACAAATTAGTTGACCTAGGCTTATTAGTTAATTAAGTTTCTGATTTTAGGTAATTAAGTAAAATTCACCAAACTAAATCAGTTAACTTAAGAATTGAATTGATCAACTTACCTTAAGTAGCAAGCTAAACCTAGTTTGACTAGTAGGAGCTTTAATTAATTAACCTAATTAGTTGACCTAACCTTGGTGAAAAAAAACTAATAGTCACCTATGAGACCTAACTAGTATTAGTTAACTATAGTTAAACAATAACCCAAGTGAGTTTTAACCTTGATTAGCCAATGGTAAATTCAGGGACTCCAAGGGGTACAACAGGTAATGTAGATTAGGAAATCAAATTTTTAAGGGTAGAAAGGTCTTTTCTAAGGCTGGAATGTTCTGGAAAGGGGCAGCTGTCCCAAAAGGATAGGGTGGACAGCTGTACATGTACCCTCTTCAGCCTAGTGAATTAGGAATATACCAAAGGATATCCCATTCCCAAGTCTCCTATAAATAGACCCCCCTCCCTTTAGACTAGGAGGATTTTTTTGGACACTCTGAAGAACATTCTTTCAACCTCTCTTAGCTGCTAATACATTCTGAAAAATATAGAAAGAATCAGAATATTTTCTCATTCATAAAAAAAAAATTTCAAAAAAAAAAAGAGTATTAGTAGAAAAACAAGGAAAAATCTGATTTCCCTTGGAATCAAGTTCATAAATACATGGTCTAGTTCTCAACTTCTGCTTCTTTTACTTTAGACTCTGATTTTGGGAGTTTTAAGCATTCTTACTCAAGAGTTCTAGATCAATTCTTGCTGGGCTACTGGGTTTTCTTTGGGTTTCTGTTTACTGCTGCTGATTTCTCTTCCTCCTTGATGTTTATTGTTCCTACTTGACCTTTATTTGGTCAAGTCTCTTTGCTGCTTTTCTTTTAAAAGGTATGTATCAACTCATCTCTTCTTAATGAAAATTTTGGACTAGAATCTTTATTTTCTGCTCACTGTATAAAACTGGTTGTTCTTGATAAATGAAGTTATTGTTTCTGTTAGATGTGACTGTGTAGATATTTATTGGTATGATAGTGACTCTATGAGTATGATAGGTAATGTCTTGATGTTAGTATTTCTCCTGTTTGGTGCATGATTGTTTGCTTCAGATTATATGTATATAAATATGATAAGTATTCATAGTTCTATATTAGGAAATAAGCTGCATTAAGGTTTGAATCTGACCTTCTCTATGGTCAGATTCTATCAATAAGAATGCAGAAATATGCTTTCGATTGAGTCTCTTTGGTCAATAAAGAGATTCAATACGCAAGTCTCTAGATAGTTTAGGATAATGGCATTAGGGTAGATGAATATGACTTCTTAATAGTCAAATTCACCCCATTGATAGTGCATAACAGTAGTTTAGCTTTGCTGAAAATTATCCTTCAAAAGATATAAGTGTGTAATGAGAAGGAGCTTTAGGAAAGTGAATCTGAAGTCACAAAATAGTCGGATTCACTCCTCAAAATGCCCATAGTAGTCAAAGTATTTGAATAAATTCTTGCTAAAATCTATTGCATAAAGATGACTGTTAAGAGTCTAAACAAAGTGATATCATTGGGTTTGAATCTAACCCTTTCTATGGTTAGATTCAGTTCATAAAAAGGCATGAACATATTTTGTTCTCCTATGGCATCACTAAGGTTGAATCTAACTTCCTTTTATGGCAAGATTCATCTCACAAAATGCCCAAAGGTCTGTCGTTAATACTGTCCAAGTACTCAAACTTTGGACTTATAATTTTAGATTAACATTGAAAAATGCAGGTTTAAGTCCTCGAAGGACATGTTTGCTGGCTTGCACAGGAGCAACAACTAGTTTTGTTTTCCTTTCTTTATTTTTCCTATTAATAAAAATTGGTATTATTATGGTAATGTAATAGCATATCTACAATCTTCTATATACGTTTCACCTTTTTTTAGTTGTAAATATGGACTAACTATATAAAATTTATGATCAGTTGTATTTTTCTTAAATCTGAAATGTCTATTACTATAGTAGTTATGGGCCAGACCTGCTAAGGTCACCCTAGCTGGGCCAGACTCGTGAAAATGTCCCAATTGGGCCTGATAGTGTCTGAATTTCAGGCTATGGGGCCTGAAATGTTAGACACATTAACTGTTTTAAACAATCTGTGCCCAGTCCTTTTCTCTTCTGTTGTCAATTAGCACGAGGAGTATTTTCATTTACGAAATCCGCTGTAAATTTCTCACTACTGAACACAAATGGGTTTCAAATTGATCATCAAAAGATAGAATCTAAAATTCGGGTTTTTTCTTAGACTGTTCGTTCTAAATAAAAGCAACCATGGCTTAGTTCAGTTTTTTTTAGGCTGTTTTGTCACAAATTTAAGACAAAATTCCATGTTGGATCCAGGAGCTATGTATAAATACTCTTGTTTTGTATATAAGAGTAGATCAAATGGTAAAGAAATCTTGTACATGTAACATTATATTCACAATTCAAATTTGCCTTATTTATTACCATATATATGCGAGATGTGTTAGCATGTTTTGTTCTTAACTGTTTTTCGAATCATGTCCAAATGACCTAATTAGGATGGCCTAAAGTGATACAATTTGGGGCTTAAATGTGGCCATAGCCCAAAACATGTTATCTTTAGGCTATTGAACGTCATTTTAGGTAACCCTTAGGTAGAATGAACACCTTTACTTTGAAACTTGACAAAAATTGAGTATTACCTCAAATTACCTTAACCTACACTCGGGAGCGACAACTCATGCCCCCGACCCCTTAACTCTAAACAACTAATAAAATGCACGTAGCAATCACAGGTGCATTTCATGTGATATTTTTGCCATGTGCTAAAAAACAACAAGTGTACGCCATCGTAACTTGTCCAAGATAAACCCATAAACGTCCTAATTGATTTTAAAACTAAAAATGCTCCCTCAAATGGAAAGCATAAAGAATAAACGAACATCTCCTCAAATAGGCACTATAAAACCGTCATGACCATAGTCTTGACCACGTAATCTACATTCGGGTGCGACAACTCATGTCCCCGTCTTCAAACTTCAAACTATAATGAAAATCACGCTTTGTAATTGCGGGTGCATTTCATGTGGCGTAGTTATAATGTGTCCAAAAACAAATAAGTGCACGCCATCGTGACTTATTTCAAGATAAATCTATGAATATTGAAAGCGGCTAACAAGTGAAAAAGGCTAAAAGCATAATAGGTTTAAAATACGCAAATAATCAGATAATTAGGCCAAATATTAATAGTTAAGCGACCGTGCTAGAGCCACGGAACTCGGTAATGCCTAACACCTTCTCCCGGGTTAACAAAATTCCTTACTCGGATTTTTGATCGCAGACAAAAATTAAAACAGAGTCAAATTTTCCTCGGTTTGGGATTTTCAAAACAAAATGGTGTCCCGGAACATCGTCAAAATCCGGGTGGAGACTCTGAAATAATAAATAAATCCCAAAATCGAATAATGTCACTTTAATTGGAAAATCTCCCTTATTACCCCTTCATTATTATGGGGTAGTGGAAAAAGGAGGTGTGACAAGCCTGCGAATTGGACTTTGAGATGAGACCCTTGGGGTTATAAATTGGCCCTGAGGCTCTTTAAGTTGGAGACTCGGGCTATTACGCTTTTTTGGCCCTGAGGCACTTTAGTTAACCGTATCGGGCTTAGTCTCTGAGTCGGGTTTCGAGTCGAGCTCAACCGCCCTCAGGTTTTCAAATTGGCCCGGAGGCGCTTTGTGTCGGTATGACCTGTAGCTGGCGACTCGGGCTTTTACGCGTAAGGTTGATACGACTAGCTGGCGACTTGGGCTCTTACTCTTTAGTTCTCCCATCATACTCATTTCGAACTCGCTTTGCATAATATCAGAAAATTCCTTGCATAGAAGAGGATTAGTACTACCAAAAATAATATCATCAATATAAACTTGAATAATGAGATTACCTTCAGATGATCTTTTGATGAACAGAGTAGTATCTACTTTACCTCTTGTGAATCCATTATCAATGAGAAATGAGCTGAGCCTTTCGTACCATGCTCGTGGATCTTGTTTTAAACCGTATAGGGCTTTGGTCAGTTTATACACGTGACAGGGAAATTTTGAGTCTTCAAATCCAGGAGGTTGTTTCACATAAACTTCTTCTTTGATGAAGCCATTAAGAAACACACTTTTAACATCCATCTGGAACAGTCTGAATCTTTTGAAAGATGCATATGCAAGAAGAATTCTTATAGATTCCACTCTGCTACAGGAGCAAATGTTTCGTCATAGTCGACTCCTTCTTGCTGTGAGTATTCTTGAGCGACTAGTCTAGCTTTGTTTCTGACAACTTTTCCATCCTCATTCAGCTTGTTTCTGAAAACCCACTTTGTTCCTATAACAGGAGAGTTGCTGGTTTTGGATATCAGTTTCCACACTTGATTTTTGTCAAATTGATCTAGTTCTTCTTGCATTGCTTGCACCCAGCTAGAATCTTTCAGAGCTTCCTCTATTTTCTTTGGTTCAATCTGGGATATCAAGGCTATGTTTGCTTTCTTCTTGAGAGCTTCTTGTTTTCATTCCTTCGTTTGGATCCACTATAATAAATTTTTGAGGGTACTATGGCTCACTCCTCCATTCATTTGGACGAACTACAGAAGTAGTCGGCTCTTTTGATATTTCTGGTTGACTATTGCTGATCACACTAGTTGACTCTTCCATATTGACTGGTTTACTAGTTGACTCTTGATGTTTGCTTGTCTCATGAGTTTGCTATATTTGCTCATCATCACCTTCAGTGAGTTCTTTCTCGGCCTAAATGTTATTCTCATAAAAAATAACAAGTATTGATTCTTCTACGCACAAAGTGTGTTTATTATAAACTCTAAAAGATCTACTATTCAATGAGTAACCTAGAAAAAACCTTCATCACTTCTTGGATCAAAATTTTCAAGATCATCCTTACCGTTGTTTTGAATAAAACACTTACTTCCAAAAGGATGAAAATAACTTACATTGGGTCTTTTACCTTTCCACAGTTTATATGGAGTTTTCTTCAGGATTGGTCTTATGAGGCATCAATTCAGAATATGGCAAGCAGTACTTACTCCTTCTGCCCAAAAGTGATTTGGTAGCGAATGTTCTAGTAGTATGGTTCTGGCCATATCTTGTAGGGTCCTATTTTTTCGTTCAACCACTCCATTTTGTTGAGGTGATCTTGGCGCACAGAAGTTATGAGTATATCATTATTCATTACAGAAGTCTTTAAATGCTCGGCTTTAAAATTCTCCTCCATGATCACTTTGCACAGTAGTAATAAGAAATTTTTCTCTTTCAACCTTTTCACAAAAAATCTCGAAGTTTTTCAAGGATTCATCCTTGTGAGATAAAAAAAATTACCCAAGTAAAATGTGAGTAATCATCAACAATGACAAAAGCATATCTTTTACCTCCAATGCTAGCAGTTCTAGTAGGTCCAAATAAATCCATATGAAGTAACTATAAAGGCTTTGAAGTAGATACAATATCTTTGCTTTTGAAAGAGTTTCTGGTTTGCTTACCAATTTGACATGCATCACACACCTGATTTCTAGAAAAATTCAGTTTGGGCAAGCCAATAACTAATTCACGCTTGGAAAGTTTTTCTATCAAATGGATGCTTGCGTGACCAAGTTTCTTATACCATAGCCAAGGATCGTCAAAAATAGAAGTTAAGAAAATATGACCATCTATATTTTCAAAACCATCAAGAATATCAACATTTCCATACCTTTTACCTGGGAGGATTGTTTTACCTGTTTCGTCCTCAATGGCACAACATGTTTTCTTAAATTTTACCTCGTATCCTGAGTCACACAGTTGACTTATGCTCAGGAGATTGTAGTTAAGCCCATCCACGAGATAGACTTCAGTGATATCGCAATTGTTGTTGAAAGGAACTGTTCCGGTACCAACTATCTTCCCTTTTGAATCATTGCCAAACTTTACATTTCCTTCATCAATTTTTGTAACTTCCTTAAACAGATTCTTGTCACCTGTCATATGACTGGAACACACACTATCCAGATACCATTTTTCTTTGCGGCTTCTTCTGTGGTGTTCCTGCAAAACATGATTTTCATCTTTTCTTAGGTACCCAAGTTTGCTTGGGTCCTTTTTGGTTAGCATTACTTGATTCAGGATTATTTTTGGGTCTCTAAACCCATCCTGACATATTTGATTTACGAAAACAACAAAAGGAATATTGTGTCCACTCTTATTACAGTAGTGACATTTGGGACTTGATCCAATTTTGGAGTTCCCGCCTGTGTTAGAACTAGTGGACTCTGTTCTGCCTGGTCCTTCTTCAGTTGACTTGTAAGACGTCTAACTGGACCTAGTAGCACTGTGACTGATGGATTTTGCACATGCGGTTAAGCTGCATTAGTAATCCATCATACTCGTCCTGAAGTACATCTTGCTTTATTTCTCATACTTCAAGTTTGAGTTTCCAGTCTCTTACTTCTCTATTGAGTTTCTTTATTTCATCTAACAGTTTTCATGACTCTTTTTAAGTAAGATCAAGAATATCCTGAAATTCATTACATCTCTCACAGTTATAGGGTCTTACCTCGCTTGTTTCACCTCGTGCCATGAAACAATTTTCATTTTCGTCTTTTCCATCATCGTCTGAATCTTCTTCATCTGTCCAGCATCCAGAGATCTTGTTCATATAGTTTTCTAGGATCGTCATAAAGCATAAGTTGGCTATTTCCTCATGTTCTGAATTGTCTTCATCACTCCAGCTTCCAAATGATTTGTTCTTGTTAAATCCTCTGGAAAATTTTCGTTTAAGCTCAGGACATTCAGCTTGAACATATCCAAATCTTCCACATTCATAATATTTGCCGTCATTATTGTCTTGTTCATTATATTGTTGGTTCGTCTGGATGGGAACCTGCCCTTCTTGGTATTTCTATATCTTCTCATTAGTCCATCCATGTTTCTTGATACCAGGGCAATTTCTTCTTTAAGGGATGCATGATCATCATCAATGTCACTTTCCGTTCAATCAGTTGGTAGCTTTGAATGCTACAGTCTTCTTCTTTTTCTCTTCTTGAGTTGTTTTCTTGAGATGAGTTTTCTCAAAAGCTATGAGTTCCCCTCGAAGTTCATCATATGACATTTTGTTCAGATCTTGAGATTCAAGGATGACAATCTTTGTGTGCCAAGTGGTAGGTAGACATCTCAGAATTTTCCTAACTTGATCACCACTTGAGTATGGTTTGCCAAAAGATTTTAGATCGCTTATGATTTTGCTAAATCTAGCAAATATTTCTTCAATAGATTCTCCTTCCTTCATCTGGAAAAGTTCGTAGTCATGAACTAGCATATTGATATGAGTTTCTTTCACCTTGCTTGTTCCTTCATAAGTAACTTTAAGTTTATCCCATATTTCCTTGGCCGTGTCACATATGGATATTTTCTCATATTCTTCACCACTTATAGCATTATAAAGAAAATTCCTTGCTTTTGCATTAACTTGTACAACCTCCATTTGTTCTTCAGTGTATGCATCAATATCTTCA
The DNA here is from genome assembly GCA_005239525.1 of Nicotiana knightiana. NCBI lineage: Eukaryota > Viridiplantae > Streptophyta > Magnoliopsida > Solanales > Solanaceae > Nicotiana > Nicotiana knightiana. Next base: position 10,328 of record ML421853.1, on the reverse strand, counting down.
GGATCAACAGGGGGTTGGGAGCAGCAGGTAGTGGATAGTTTCCCTTTTTGATGACCTTAACATCATAGGTTTTTGCGTAAATTTCCATACGCTCTTTCCGGTGAGAGAAGTGTTGACCGTCGAAGTATGGTGGCCTCACTTGTGAAGTCCTTTCCTGGAAAAGTGCTCCAACAATAACTTGATTTTCCATGATCTTTTCTCACACGCTGTTAAGCAAAGTAAATAAAATGTGAGCCTTGCTCTAATACCAATTGAAAGTGCTAGGGGGAGGGGGGGGGGATGAATTGACTATTTTGAATTTTATTCTTTATAAGTTGACTAGTTTTGCAAGTAGTTGACTAGTTATGATACCGAGATAATAAAGCAACAGAATTTAAAAACAAAAGTAAATTGCAGGAATTAATGACACCGAAATTTTATACTAGTTCGGATTCAATGTGAATCCTAGTCCAGTCCTTTTAGCTCCTCTAGATCTCGAGTATACAATGTGGAGTAGATTACAGTAATGGCTCAATTTTAGTGATACTCTTTTCTCTTTGATAAAATTCCTCACCAGTGGTTTTCTCTCTTTCTTCTCTAACTTGTTACACAACAGTTCTAGATGAGCTACAATGTTTGTGTGTAGTAGAAGAAAGAGAGGGTAATTGGTTCGATCAAAGTATATCTTCTAAGGTACAAGAACGAGTTTAAATACTTGAGAGAGGGCTTGATTTGAAGAGATTTGCCAACCCAAAAGATTTGATCCTTGGAAAGAAATTGATTATTTCCAAGAATAAGGATATTCTGCAACGGCTATGGCGATGAAAGACGCTGGAGACTTCCTTTGATGGCGCCGGATATCTTCTTGGAATCTTGGTCTTTCCAGATTTAGCTGCATGATTGATTTGCTTCCGGATCCTAGATATCTTTGATTGATTGATTCCTTCAATCTAGCCTCAATCTATTCTGCCATTCTTCATTGCTTCCTTCAATTTTGGATGCAATCATTGATCTTGTTTGATTTCTCCCTTCAACTTTGAGCGCGCTTCAAAAGTGCCTACACATAAAATAAATATATTATTTTCATTATTAAAATCAGTTCTAACATTAGGCGGATGAGCTCTTAGCTAAAAAGTAAAGAGATGCAAGTAACGCTCCATGTCACTACAAAGTTCGCAGCAAAAACAAAAATACAATATAATATACCATTTGCCACTAGAGACTTGGCAAATTTGTGCTAAAAAACTTTAGTTTATCTTTTACCCATTAGTGTCTTGGAAAGCAAAGGAACATCAAAGTGATAATGTAGGATTAGTTGGAAAGAAAGCATGCAACCATCGGAATAATACTCCTAGCTTGATAGCCTCTATATCTTATTTTTCATATTAAAAAGTTTAATAGCTAGAACAAATTACCAAAATATCATCTTATTAAAAAGTCTTTTTATAAAATTATAGATATCAACACATAAAGAAAATGCCAAATATATTTAAAAAATCAACGAGAAATATAAACTAAAAATAACAAGACAACTTATAACGGTCGATGACCCATCGAATTTGGCGCAGATGATGAGAGAGATGATAAGCAGTATTTCCAAAATATAATTTTACATTCATATATACTTAAATGATTTTCGGGAGAGTCAAAATATTTAGTACTAATTGGTTTCTTGAGAGTATTAAAAAGTTAGGTTTTATTTAGAAGTTTACACATGTTTACATGCCGAGGCTCGATCTCTTGACATTTACAACAAAAATGCTAGTGCTTGGCCAGAGCCACTAAGTACTTAAATTATGTGGTGTCACTTTAAAGATAATATCGGTGAAATTTTGTTTTTTCACATTGCTCCTACAGTATATTCTGTAAATATTTTCGCCGAAGCATGACCAACATTGAGTTAGAATGCACTCAAAGCTTTAATTACCTAGATCTTGGAACCATGAGTTGCTTACTCCACATTTGCAGCAATTTTCAATTTGCTGCTTATAAGATGTTTGTGGAACTATGTCCACAATTGGGGGGGGGGGATCCCTAGTAGGAA
>ML421850.1:0-73213 GCA_005239525.1 Nicotiana knightiana | reverse complement strand
TATATATATATATATATATATATATTCCAGGCTTAAAACAGATTTACTTTAAACAAATCATTATCATTCTTTTTGTTCTACTCCAAGCAAGCATTGTAATTCTCTTTAGATCTGTTGTGTAATTAGTGAGAGAAGAAAAAGAGATAAACATTGGTGAGGCAAAGAAGAGAGAAGTCACATAGAGACTAAAATGTTGGTGTAAAGCTACATCAACCATCTTGTAATCGAGAAACTTCAAATACTGAAAGAGAGCCTCATTGCAACCCAAGGGGACTGGACGTAGGATTCACATTGAATACGAATCAGTATAAAAATCTGGTATCTTTAATTCCTGCACTTTATTTCTGCATCATTACTATTCTATTCTTATCTATAGTTGACTAATTGGTAAACTAGTCAATTACTTGGAATACATAAAATAAAAACCGACAATTCACCCCATCTCGTACTTTCAATTGGTATTAGAGAAGGTCTTACAATTTTATCTTTTGCTTAACTGCTAGTGAGAAAAGATCATGGCAAACCAATTAACAGTTGGATCACTCTTTCAAGAAAGTACATCGCAAGTAAGGCCACCATACTTCATTGGAAAATAATTCTCTCGATGGAAAGTACGCATGGAAATCTATGCAAAATCCTATGACATCAAAGTATGGCGTGTCGTAAAAATAGGAAACTATCCATTGCATGTCGTAGCTCAACCTCCCGCTGATCCTGAGGACATAGACGAATACACAGACGAGCAAATAGTATTGTCAAGTTAATGCTAAAGCTCGAAATTTTCTCTATAGTGCTATAAGTGGAGAAGAGTACGAGTAAATGTCAAGATGTGATACTGCCAAAGAATTGGGATAAATTGGAAGTTACTTATGAAGGAACCAGCAAAGTGAAAGAAACACGGATAAACATGTTGGTTCATGACTATGAACTCTTCCAGATGAAAGAAGGAGAATCCATTGAGAAAATGATTGCAAGATTTAGCAAAATCATTGGTGATCTGAAAGCCTTTGGAAAGCCCTACTCAAGTGGTGATCAAGGTCAAAAAATCCTGAAGAGTTTGCCTACCACATGGCAAACAAAAGTAGTTACACTCAAATCCCAATATCTAAAAAAACTTTCATATGATGAATTACGAGGCGATCTTATAGCATTCGAGAAAACCCATCTCAAAAAAACAAATCAGGAAGAGAACAAGAAAATACTTTCCTTCAAAGCTACAACTGAAGCACCTGAAGATGATATTGATGACGATGCAGAAGCTCTTGAAGAAGAAATTGTCATGGTATCAAGTAACATGAATGAATTAATGAGAAGGTATAGAAACACAAAGAAGGGAAGGATGTCATCCAAACGAACCAGACAATATAATGAACAAGACAAAAATGATGGGAAATGATATGATTGCAGAAGATACGGGCATGTTCAAGCTGAATATCCTGAACTTAAAAGAAAATCCTCAAGAGGATTCAACAAAAACAAATCTTTCGGGAGCTGGAGTAATGAAGACATCTCAGAACATGAAGAAATAGCAAACTTGTGCTTCATGACAACTTTAGAAAATGATATGAGCAAATACTCTGGATGTTGGGCTGATGAAGACACATCAGATGGTGAAAGCAACGAAAATACTGAAAACTATTTTATGGAACGTGGTGAAACAAGCGAGGTAAGATCCTGTAATTGTGATAGGTGTAATGAATTGCAGTATATTCTTGATCGAACGCTAAAAGAGTCTCAAAAGATGTTGAATGAATTGAAAAGACTCAATAGAGAAAAGAAGGTCTGGGAACTCAAACTTGAAATATGTGAAATCGAAAGGGATGTACTTCAAGATGAGGTTAGAAGTTGCAAATGCAACTAAATGGCATGCACAAATCCACCAGTCACAATTCTGTCAAGTCCAAACAGGCGGCTTACAAGTCAACTGGAAAAAGGGTCGGCTGGAACTGAGTCCACAAGTACTAACACAAGTGATAGATCAAAAACTAGATCAATCAATGTGTGTCATTATTGTAACAAAGTTGGACATAAATACTCTTTTTATAGATTTTGTAAGTCTAATATTTCAGGATGGATTTGGAGACCCAAAGACAAACCTGATTCTAGTAGAACTAACCACCAAGGACCCAAGCAAGCTTGGGTACCTAAAAGAAGGTGATAATTTTGTCTTACAGGAACACCATAGAAAGAGCCGCAAAGGAAAATGGTACTTAGACAGTGTGTGTTCCAGTCACATGACATGTGACAAAAACCTGTTCAAAGAAGTTACTAAGATAAATGAAGGAAGTGTCAAATTTGGTGATGATTCAAGAGGAAAGATAGTTAGCACCAACACTGTTCCATTCAATAACAATTGTGATATTACTAAGGTATACCTTGTATATGGACTCAACTATAATCTCTTGAGTATAAGTCAGCTATGTGATTCAGGGTATGAAGTCAAATTCAAGAAAACATGATGCGCCATTGAAGATGAGTCAGGTAAAACAATACTTCCAGGAAAAAGGTATGGAAAATGTTTACATTCTTGATGGCATTAAAAATCTAGATAGTCACATCTGCTTAGCATCTATATCTGATGATCCATGGTTGTGGCATAAGAAACTTGGTCATTCAAGCATGCATCTAATTGAGAAACTCTCCAAGCATGATTTAGTTAATGGACCTCCTAAGCTCAATTTTTCTAGAAGTCATGTATGTGATGCATGTCAGATTGGTAAACAAATCAAAAACTATTTCAAAGGCAAAGACATTATGTCTACGACCAAGCCCTTACAATTGCTTCACATGGACTTATTTGGACCCACTAGAACTGCTAGCATTGGAGGTAAACGATATACTTTTGTTATTATTAATGACTACTCACGTTTCAAATGGGTGACTTTCTTATCTCATAAAGATGAAGCTTTGAAAAACTTTGAGATTTTCTGTAAAAGATTTTAAAGAGAAAAAGGGTATCTCATTACAACCATCCAAAGGGACCATGGAAGATTTCTGCAATGATCAAGGATATACCCACATCTTTTAAGCTCCAAGATCACCTCTACAGAATGGAGTAGTTGAGCACAAAAATCGAACTTTATAAGATATAGCTAGAATATTGATATTAGAACATTCCCTACCAAATCACTTTTGGGCAGAGGCAATAAGCACAGCTTGCCACATTCTCAACAGATGTCTTATAAGATATATTTTGAAGAAACCTCCATATGAATTATGGAAAAGCAAACAACCCAACATAGGCTACTTTCATCCATTTGGCAGTAAGTGTTTCATTCACAATAACAGTAAGGACAATCTTGAAAATTTTGATCCAAGGAGTGAGGAAGGTATCTTTTGGGTTATTCCTTAAATAGTAGATCTTTTAGAGTTTATAATAAATGTAGTTTATCTGTAGAAGAATCAGTATATGTCATATTTGATGAAAATAACACTGCGGCCGAGAAAGGAATTGTTGTAGGTGATGAAGATATCAGCCAAGAAACATCGCAAACAAGCAAGTCACAAAAGTCGGTTGATAGTACAAACGAAGTCATGGAGTGGACTAATGAACCTATCAACAATCTACCAGAATCACAGAAGGAGTTAACTACTCATACGATTGGAATGCGTCCAAATGAGTGAAGAAGCGAACCAGAATATCTTCAGAAATTTATCATAGGAGATCAAAGTGAAGGAATGAAAATCAGGGGAGCCCTCAAGAAAAAAAAGGCAAATGTAGCATTCATCTCTTAGATCAAATCAAAGAAGGTTGAGGAAGCCTTATAAGACTCCAATTGGGTAAAAGCAATGCAGGAGGAGCTCGATCAATTTGAAAAAAATCGGGTCCGGGAACTACTACCTAAGCCTGCAAATGTTGTCGTAGCTGGAACCAAACGGGTTTCCTGAAACAAGTTGAATGAAGATGGAAAGGTTATGCGAAACAAAGCCATACTAGCAGCCTAAGGCTACTCACAACAGGAAGAAGTAAACTATGATGAAACCTTCGCTCCAGTAGCTAGACTAGAGTCTATACAGATTCTTCTTGCATATGCATCCTTCAAACATTTTATACTTTTCTAAATGGATGTCAAAAGCGCTTTTTTAAATGGATTTATTGATGAGGAGGTGTATGTAAAACAATCTCCTGATTTTGAAGACTCAAAATTTCCTTACCATGTGTATAAGTTGATTAAAGCTCTGTATGGACTCAAACAAGCTCCTGAGCCTGGTACGAAAGGCTTAGCTCATTTCTACTTGATCATAGTTTTACAAGAGGTAAAGTAGACACTACATTATTTATCAAAAGATCATCAGGAGGTAATTTTATTATTCAAATCTATGTTGATGGTATTATCTTTGGAAAGGCTAACCCTCTTTTGTGAAAGGAATTTGCTAATCTCATGCAAAATGAGTTTGAGAATAGCATGATGGGAGAGCTTACGGTTTTCCTTGGACTTCAAATTCAATAATATGAGGAAGTAACTTTTGTATGCAGACCAAATATACAAATGAATTGATTCAAAAGTTTGTCATGAGCAATGCTAAAGCAATTGGTACACCAATGAGCCCATCAACAAGTCTCAATAAGCACGAAAAAGAAACTCCAGTTGATGAAGCTAAATACCATAGAATGATTGGCTCTTTAATTACTTAACTACCAGCCGACAAGATATTATGTTCAATGTGTATAAATGTGCCAGGTTTCTTTCAGCTCCTAAGGAATATCATTTGACTGCAGTAAAAAGAATAATTCGTTATCTCATCGGAAATGTTTCATATGGACTATGATACCCACATTCTAACAATTTTAAGCTTGAAATTTTTTCAGATGCTAATCTTGCAGGTGATAAGGAAGACAGAAAGAGCACCAGTGGAACATGTCAATTACTAGGAAAGGCATTAATATCATGGAACAGTAAGAAACAAAGCTCAGTTGCATTATCCACAACTGAGGCAGAGTATATTGCCATTGGACAGTGCCGTGCACAGTTACTATACATGTCTCATCAACTAGATGACTATGAATTATATTTTAAACATATTCAAATATTTTGTGATAATTCTAGTGTTATATGTCTCTCAAAGAATCATGTGCATCATTCTAGGGCTAAGCATATATAAATTAAACATCATTTCATTAGAGATCATGCCCTTAAGGGAGATATAGAGTTATCATTTGTTGGAACCACTAATCAAATAACATAAATTTTTACTAAACTTTTACTTGAAGATAGATTATGCTCCTTAAGAGAACTACTTGGCATTATTTTCCTTGTTCATAAAAATTGGGACCTATGTGTTAATTTTAATTCTTGCGTGTCTAATGTTTTTAGTTTTCTTTTCTCTGTAAGTACGCATTAATTAAGCGCCTCTGATTTCCCTCTCGTTTCCCATCAGTCGCAAGAAAGAAAAATCAATTATCATGTCTTTTCACCGACACCCCTTCTTTTCGGTACTGAACCGTCAAAATCTCTTCTTTTTAACCATCTGAACCATTTCTCTTTTCTTCATTGTTCTTATCGCTTCGAAACCCTACTCCGAAAGTACTCCAATGGCTAAACACTCCAAGAATCCCCATGTATCCACAAGAAAAAGTATTCGTTCTAAGGGAAAACCCTCTTGTCAGCCTCCAAAACAGGTAGAACTAGAGTCTGACCACTTAGAAGGGTTTGCCTTTTCTCAGGCATAACCATCTGACCACTCTCACAGAATAGGAGAAAAAGCTCTTGGAAAAGGCCCATGTAAGACCCCCTTGAATCTTTTACCCCCAAGAAATCCAAAGTAGACCTCTCGAGTTCTCTAGAGTCTGACCTCAATTTTCGGGATACCCCAAATAGAGATTTCTTTGTTGTTCTCAAAGACAATCCCATTGCTCACGTTAGAGTAATCGATATTGATGATATGGAGGCCCTCAATTGTAAGGTAAAGGATTTGCTTATTTTTCAAGGATGGTCTAAATTCCTATCTTTACCCCCTCCCAAAGTTTATGAACCTTTAGTGAGGATGTTCTATGCCAATATTCACTCTAGCAAGCTTGATAAGTTAGAAACCCTAGTTATAGGAAAATGCATTGACCTTGATTGTGCTATATTTGACTCAATATTTCAGTGTAAGTGCTCTGGATTTCCCATGCTTTTCAAAATACATGGCATGAAGATTTTGAAATTTCTTTTGATCCAGCAAAACGTTGTATAGCTGAGTGTCCATCTGATTTCCTTCCTAACCAATTAGGTCCCAGTGATGATAGTTTCAAAACTCAAGTTCTGGTCCACATTGTTGCAACTATCCTTCTTCCTCGAACTGACTCATTCTCCACCTTCCCTCAACGAGACCCTTTCTTATCTACTGTCTAGTGACCAAGCTTAAGGTTAAATTGTCCTCATGGGTCATAAATTTTATGATTGAAAGTGCTGATGACCCCACTAGTCTACTATATGGTATGGTTATCACCCACCTCTTGGAAGCCCACAACATCTCTATCTCAGAATACCCCTTTTGTTTCGGTTTCAAAATCCTACAACTCTAGAGCCTTCGTCAGTATGGGGTATGTGTGTGTTAAGGGTTCCTGGGTGAAGAAACAGGAGGGTGAAGTCCATAATATTCAACCCGATTCAAGATCAAAGCCTCTGTTTCCCATCATCGTGTAAGTCATCCTGATCTTGTAGAAAAATTGACTGCTATTGACAACAACCTACCCATCACAAGGACCTTCTTGCTGCAACTCAACCAACTATTAGGGACATCCATGCCATATCCAAAGAGACTGGGTCTAATGTTTCAAAGATAAGGGTCAAAAATCTCAAACTTGCAGAAAATGCAGTCAAAGCCTTCAAGGAAGTACATGACAGGATTGATGGGGTGACAGTTTCAACAAATGCCAGCTTTAAGCTTCTAATGAAGGTGATTTGCAACACTCTCACTTATTTCTTGTGTTGTTAGTTGTGGATGTTTCAGACAATCTTTTGTTGTTTTGGACTGGACAACCAGTCGTTGGATATTTTCTTTACTTCTGCTAAACTCTGCATGCCTATAATTTGCATTATTGCCTAAATTACCTGTTTCTACTTATTTTAAACTGTTTGTATGCATATCCCCTCTTTGCTGATGCCAAAAGAGGGGAAAAAGATAATTATATAGTGCACGACAAATAACAACACTTGTTAACACCTTTTGAGGGGGAGTCAACTATCACTCTATAAAAGTCAACTTACAGGTCGACTACAGCAGAACAAGCTAACAGAGAAGTAAACTGTTGTTTATGTTAGTTTTTGTCATTGTCAAAAAGGAAAAGATTGTTAAATATAAGTTTCAATGATGGCAAAATAATATATCACCTTTGGTGCAGGATTACAAAGGAATAAAACAAAGGAATCAAAATTCCCTATCATGCAAGTATGGACTAAGGAAACAATCTATCAACGGGGAGCTCTAGAAGAAAAGGAATGGAAAAGCATCAATGATTAGAGATGAAAAAGGAAGAAGAAACGGAAATCTAGAAGAAGAATCAATCAATGATTTGATAGATGATTAACGGAAGCTTTTATAGAAAGGTCTCAAATCAAAGGAAAACAAGATTGGAAAGCTCTACAATGGAGAGCCCGAAATCAAAGGGTCTATCATCAATCACTCAAGTAAAGGAAAGATCTGCCCAGCAGAAGAAAAGCTAGTCAAGGCCACAAGTCAAGGAAGATCAACGAAAACTTGACCTTATTCTTAAAAATAATCAATTTATGATTCGTTTCAAGGATCAACTCCCTTGGGTTTGTCATCTCTCAATATTCACGTCAATCAAGAGTCAAGAAGGCCTTACGAAGTGTGTGCATATATATATATATATATATATATATATATATATATATGTATGTATGTCTGTTCCAAGCTTGAAACATATATATTTTAAACAAATCATTATCACTCTTTATGTTCTACTCCAAACAAGCATTGTAGTTCTTTTTAGATCTGTTGTGTAATTAGTGAGAGAACAAAAAAAGATAAACACCAGTGAGGCAAAGAAGAGAGAAGTGACATAAAGACTAAGATGTTGGTGTAAAGCTACATCAATCATCTTGTAATCGAGACACTTCAAATACTAAAAGAGAGCACCCTTACAACCCAAGGGGATTGGACGTAGGATTCACATTGAATCCGATCCAGTATAAAAATCCTGGTGTAATTCCTCCACTTTATTCCTGCGTTATTACTATTTTGTTCTTATCTCTTGTCGATTAATTGGTAACTAGTCAACTACTTAGAATATAGAAAATAAAAATCGACAATTCACCTTCCTCTTGTACTTTAACCTCCCACCGCCGCCATGCGAGTTTCGTCCTTCTTCTGCATATCTATTACCCAGTTCTCTATCCTTTGGTTCGATTCAACATTCTTTTTCTGCATCTCTTCTATCTGCTCCATACGCTTGCTATAGGTGACGATAAAAGATTACAGCTGTTGCTCCAACTTTATAGGGCTTTCGTTGTTGCTGAACTCACGAGGAGGATCCACCCGTTGCCAAGGATCACTCTCTGATACAAAATGTATCAAAGGCTATGTTGAATAACAGAAAATTAAGAAAAAAATTAACTGATAAAAAACAGAATATTCATTTTAAATGATTTTTCAGATACATTGTTCATTCTCTATATATTACGTGATCAGTTCTCGCACAAGGACAATTCTCTAGCAAACTCGCTAATAATAAGACACGAGTCCTAAATGAGATGTATAGCCGTTTGAACTCGATTGGAATTAAAAGGCAATTGGACCTAGCAAATAAGGCTCAGAACAATTTGATAATTAAGACTTCTACTAGTCCGGCCCAACTGAGACTAGAACCCGTCCCACAAATTTCCCAATTCATAAAGAATTCCCTCCCCATTTTTCTCTATTAAAAGCACGATGGCCTTTAGCAAAATATCGCTCACTTTTTTTACGCTTTCAACCTATATTTTATATTGAACGAAATTGTAATTTAAGTTATTTTTCAAAATTGTAGGACTTTAAAATCAACTAAAATTTTACTTATTAATTCTTTCTTTATTTGAATTATGTAGGAATCCTAATATTTTTGAATTTAAAATCGATTTAGACTTTTCCATATATAATTATTTCCTTGTTTGAACTATGTAATATAAAAAAATTCATATATTACGTTATAACAAGTGGTTATTAACGTTGTTGAAGATCTAAAGAAAAATGAAAACCCATGCATAATGGCTGCTTCTTTTCCTACATATTTACCTTTTTTTTGGACACAATATCCACTCTATATAAATCGTTTACCAATTCATTTTTACAAGAAAATAATATCATTTAACTTTGTGTAAGTTAAATCCTAGATTGAGTGAAATTATACTTACAAGTGCCATGAATGAAATTAAAATACATTAATGAGATTTGGACTTTAAAAAAAAAATAGGATTCAATGAAATTTACACCTAAGCCAACATGCAACTATTAGGATTTAATGAGATTTAGACTTAAAAACGAGAAAAGTAATTGTTTGTTGGTAGACTTCTTGAAACTAGATTTTTAAAATTAAATCCATTTAAAATATATTTTCCACTTTTAGTTTGCTTTTTCTTTTCTTATACCTTAAAATCTTGTACAACTGCCACAAGGTAGCCACTTTAATGGGCTACTATTTAAGAATTAGTCAGTTCATCCTGAATTTAGTTTTTCAGTTTAATTTTTCGGGATAAAAATATTTTGAAATTAAGAATTTTAGTTTAAAATTTCAAGATAAAATAAGTACTGGTTAATCTCTAAATAGCATCCCTGAGAATGACTATCTGTGCACTTGCCCCAAAATTTAAGAGATCCAACTTTAACTATACAAATTAGTGCAAAATATAAGTAATATTAAGAACTTTCCATTTATATGTGAAAAAATAAATAGTAAAAAAAAAAAAGGTTAAATATCTATTGAGAATAGTTTTCTGAAAAGATTTCAGAGAAATACTAAATTTTCAAGCTATTTGTTTTTGGTGAAACTTAAGAGGAAGCATAATAGCTTGTGAAACTGAATATATTACATAATGATTAAGTACTTTTATAGGACATAGTTTCTTCCATTTACTGAGTTAGCAATATAAGATAGACATTCATCAATTTCAAGAACTTAGGCTTTTTTAATATAATTTTTATATGATATTAAAAAGAAAATCTCGCTCAGATAGGATACTACTCTAATGTATTGTTTGGATGGTTGTTTCCCATTGTATTGTATTGTATTGTATTGTTACCCTAGATACAATGTTTGTTTTGATTGTTAATATAAAATCGATTGTATCGTATTGTTAAATTCATTGTTCCAGAACAATGAAAAGCCCCATTTTATAAAACAACCAAATCGGTGTGGTGACATTGTTTCGTATTTTCCTTTCCAATTACGCCCACACTTATTATTCTATATTTCAATTTTACCCTTTACCCTATTATTTATATTATATTCACCTGACTACGTACTTTGTCTCCATCTTCTGCCGTGCAACTACATTCATCTATATAGAGTTTCCCAACTAAGTACTTTGTCTCTTTCCAAACAGAGTTTTCCCTGGTTAGTTCATCTATGGTCTTTGCAAATTATATGTTTTGGTGATATAATTTATCAATTTAATATCATGGTTTAAAGTGTAGCATCAAGTTATTAGTTTGATATAGCCAAAACCGACAAGAAATTTAAAACATGAATTATGCGTGGCTTCTGTTATAACAATCATCCATGTACGAATTTATGAACCATGAAGTACACAGTATATATCCTCTCTAGATGAAACCAGTAGTATTTTTCAAAAACATTAATATATTTATTTTCAAAAATATAAGCGAATAATTTTTGGTATTATTATTAAGAACTTTTTCTAAAAAGCTCTTTATGTGTTTTTTTTTTCCACACATTTTTCATGGAATTTCACTAAACAAGCTTTGCTGAATATATAGTTGATACTTTAGAATCGAACTTGGGACCAATTGAAGGCCAACGAAGAGAAGTGACCGCTGAACCAAGATGCTTGTTCTTGAACGGCTTCTACCTCATATAATTTAGCTATTCTTCTTAAACTATTATTTAAATACTATAATGTTGTATAAATTTCTAGCGAAGCGGTGTCATCTGTCGGATGACACCACTTGCATAAACGTAAATACGCCCCTGCACATACAGACACGTTGATTCACATTCTCCTCTCTTGCTCAATACTCATTATGTATAATGTTTTTCGTTTTACTTAAATTTATTTTTTTAGGGTTTATATTTTTCTGTTTGCAGAATTAATTTAGTGTAATGTGATGCAAAATTTGACTAGAATTCTCTTTTTTTTTTGTACAATCTTATTAGCATGTATCTGAATTCTCCTTCATACTTAACAATGTGTTATATGAAGAAGAGTTTCATTTTCGGTTCATATTTATTTTACGTAGTTAGTTGGTTGATGTATCTCACTTAATTTTATTATAGATGGATGATCGGAATAATCAAAATAATAGATAGATATTGAAACAAATGAGCTCTTTAGCTACATATGCTTCTTGCTTAGTAGTTATTTGGTTTTGGACTTATGTACGTGAAATTGAAAATGACCGACGTACGATCACACATAATATACAACTGGAAAATGAACACGTTAGACATGAATTATTGAGTCATTTATTCTCAACTGAACTTTGTCGTAATATTATAAGAATGATCCCTTTAGCTTTTACCGATCTATGTGAGATGTTAGTTATAGAGAGTGATCTTAGACCAACACTTCAAGTTACAGTTGAAGAGCAAGTTGCAAAAACACTTTACCTGTTAGCACATAATACGACGAATCACGAGTTAGCTTTTATCTTTCGACAATCTGGGGAGTCGGTCAGTCGTCATTTTCATATTGTCCTGCGAGCGATCTTGGGGTTATATGAAAAATTTATTAAACAACCTGATGGCTCTCAAGTTCCTTCTGAAATTGCCAGCAGCCTAAGATTCTACTCATATTTTAAGGTGAACACAATTACAATTTTATTGAACTTTTAGTTAAATTCAAGATTGATTGCATATAATTTATTATAATAATGTCAGGATTGTATTGGTGCAATTGATGGAATACATATACGTATTAAAGTTTCACAAAGTGAAGCACCCAGATATCGGGGAAGAAAAGATTATCCAACACAAGATGTATTGGTTGCATGCACATTTGATTTAAAATTCACATGTGTTAGTTGGTTGGGAAGGGACGGCATCTGATTCAAGAAGCGTTAAATAGACAAAATCGCTAAAACCTCCGGAAGGTAAATATTTCATATATTTATCTAGGGAAAGTTAGATGTGATGAATAAATAATTAAAGCTTTTACTTTTTATCTTTAGGAAAATACTACCTTGTTGAAGTTGGATTGATGTTGAGAAGTGAACTTATTACGCCTTATCGGGGGGAGCGATATTACTTGAAAGAGTATTCAAGAAATCCACCTCGAAATCCTCGTGAATTATTTAATCTGCGACTCGCATCTTTGCATAATGCTGAACGAGCTTTTGGAGTTCTTAAGAAGAGATTTCCTATCATTTCTAGTTCAACTGAACCATCATATGGTGTTGAAACCCAAAAGCTTATTATTTTTGCACGTTGTATTTTTTGCACAACTACTTAAGAGGTGCAGATCCAAATGATGAGTTACTTGCGCAAGTTGATGCGGAGCTTATGAATGTTAATGATGTGCATGAAGAACCACCAAATCCTAGGGAAAGTAATGGGGAGTTTAGAAGGGAGGAGTTGATTATAGATGGAATAGCAACTGACATGTGGACTAATTATCAAGTTTAATCTTCTAGGAGAGAAAAAGTCAACAGCTTTTTTCGTGTTTATTTATTTGATGTTGTTTGAAAATATGTTTGTAGCTATCATTTGAATAAAAAATATTATGTATTATGTACTTATTTTATTTTATAATTCTTACAAATATTATGTCTGATAAAGTATTCATTAAGTCTTATGAATATCTCTTAATTATGTAGTTATCAATATGCCGAAAAGGCCAAAGGCGTCCCCAAGCAATACAAATCTTTTAGATAACACTTATGTTTGTATTTGGTCAAATTCTATGGATGATGCCTTAATTGATGCATTCTATCATAAGCACACACTTGAAAACAAGGTTGGTGAAATTTTTACTGCACACGCGATTGACAATATAGTGAAAGAGCTGCAATCAAAATTTTCAGATAAAGTTTTTACCAAGGAGAGAGTTCACAAGAGAATGAGAAATATTAAAACAAAATTTAGCAAGTGTTATGACACCTTTCAAAATGGGATAGGCAGGTTTGCATGGGATTCCAACACAAATATGTGGAATGCTGAATCTGAAGTATGAGATCAATTAATACAGGTACATTTATTTTTAGCAGTTTTGTTCTTTATTTGCGTCTTATAATATTTATCTCATTTTCTTCATTATTATATTGTACTTTTTTTTGTGTAGGCTAAGATTGAAGCTGCTGAATGGAGAAACAAGCCGATTAGAAATTGTGATAAGCTAATTGAGCTATATGGAAGGGATAAAGCTACAGGAAAGCAAGCTGAGACTGGAGCAGATATGGTAGAAGGGGTGCTCGTAATAATTTGAGAAAATCAAGTGATAGTTCATTGACTATTGATGAGGTAGATGAACTAAAATTCCATGAATGTTGCCTCCTTGGAAAATATCGAGGAAGATGGACAACATGAGCAATATCAATCAACTTAGAAAGCACGTAAATCGAATGCATATTCAGAGGTACTGACTTCTAGTAGGAATAAAAAATCTAAACAAGATCATCTTGAAGGCATGACCGATATGTTGAGAGGTGGGATGCATAATTTGGCTAATACACTTAATCACCTTTCAACTATGCCACCTATTCCTGGGAGTGAGATATGACAAATGGTACAAGTATTGGATTTAGAGCCTAGTATGCACATGAAAGCTTATATATTTCTTTGCAAACATGTAGACTTGTGTCGCACACTGATTGAGTGTTCATTGGAGGACCGCACATTTTGTTGACTGAACTTGATGTCGTCACCTAGCAATTGAGTTAGACTAATGTTATTTATGTTTTAGCTATTAAGAATTTTATAGACTTTGACTAGATCAATATAAATTTTATATGTCATGTTGCTAGAAAATTTTATTATAGTATGCACTTTAAGTTATGGATTATTTGCTACATTAAAGATGAGGAACTCAAGGTCCGTTATCTACTTTGTTTTGATGGAGCTGTGAATTTTTTGTTTATTTTTATGAAATCAATTTGGGACTTTCACTATTATAGTAGAATGATGAATATTGTGAGGAAGATGGGGAGGTCAAATAAATAAATTATTTTTACGAGTAATTCTTAATAAGCATCGTATTTAAAATAATTGAGGGTAATTTAATAAATGTAACAGTATAGTACAATATAATCAACCTAAACAATAAAGATATTATTTAACAACAGCAAACGATACAATTTATTCAAACGATACTACTTATTTATATGATAATAAAAGAAACGTGTCATTTATAGGAGATTCCAATTTCCGAACGTCAAAAGGAGCCCCACGCAAAAGCGTGCGCTGCACAAATATTCAAAACACTCTTCCTTTGCAAGCTTTTCCCCATTCACTAGAAACTAGAAAAGTATATAAGTAGTTGTCAATCCTCTCCCATTCCTTAGCGCTGAAAACTCAACAACTTCAAAACAATCAAACAATGGCCTCGATTCTCAAGCTTAAAGTGGATGAACTCCGTGAGCAACTTTCAAGCCGTTGTCTTGACACCACTGGAAACAAACCAATTTTGGTTTGCACTTATTAACCCTCCCTATTCTTTTTCCTTTTGAAAATTCCCCCCCATAATGGTGTTGTTTTACCCAAATTGCAGGTAAGGAGGTTAGAGGATGCCATTGAAGAGGAGGAAAACAAGAAACAATTAAGCGCTGATAGAAAAAGATTGAGGGATGATGATTGTGATTCAAATGGGAAGAAGATGAAGACTCTGACTGTGGAGGAGGAGTATAAGAAGATGAGTATCAAGGAGTTAAGGGAGTTAGCCACTTCTCGTGGGATTTCCACTACTGGGTCAAAGAAAGAACTTGTTGAGAGGCTATGTGCTGCTTCTGATTCACATAATGACATGTCAAAAGATAATGTTGGAGGTATTGCAATAGGAATTTAAGTTATATACATTGAGTAATGAATTTCTTAGGGTGTGTTTGGTAGGTACTAAGGAAAATGTTTTTGACGGCTCGAACATATGTGATTTTCTTACTTATTTTTGGCGTGTGGTAAGTAAAAAAGAAAATATTGTTCCAAAAGGATATGTATATCTATAAATAATCTAAGCAAAATACTGTGGGGTAGGAGTTGAGGTAGGAGGTGGTGGAGAGGGCTGTGGGGGGGGGTCAAGAGTGTAAGGTATAGTTGTCGAGGGGTGGGGAGGGGTGTGGGGGTCAAGAGTGTAGGATATAGTTGTCGAGGGGTGGGGAGGGGTAGGGTAGGATGGTGAGTAGCGGGTGGGAGTGTGGGTCGAGGGGTGAGGGTGAGTCCGAGGTGGGGAGGGGAGGGTGGAGAGGGTGGGGTGTGGTGCGGAGGAGAGAATTGGAAAGTGTTTTCCTCCATGCCAAACACACTCTTAGCGTAATTTAACCTCACTTACCATTTAAAACTTAAAACTCTTACAATAGTGTTGCTGTTTGGCAAATCTCTTCTACTACTTTATAAGTACCAAATTAATTAAAGATTTAACTTGTGAAATTTAACCATCGGTTAGTTCATTAACATAACTACCTTTGTTTTGGAACCAAAGATTAGTTTTTTGGTAGCAGTTGTCCAAATTTGAAGATCTTAAGTGAAATATTATACTGAAAATTGGTTAGGCCAATGGAGTAATTTACGTTGGTTTAGGCAGTTGTTTGTGGTATTATGTGTGTCCTAACTGCCACTGATGGTGCTTGAGTGCGTTGCTGAGTACAGACTTAACATAGTCTTGTTTTAATTGTTTTCACCTTTCACATTTTTACTTCTACTTCAGCCCATAATTTAAGCTTTTTTAAGTTCGTGAAAGGAAGTGGCTTTGACCAATAACTTTCAAGTGTATTAGTAAGTTGTCAATTTGAGATGAAATGTTTGCAACTCATATTACTTTTCATATAGCTTTGTGATTGTCGAAATTTTTATTTTCAGGGTGAATTAGTTTATGTTCGTTTCAAGAATCATTAAATCAAAAGGGACTAAATGTTGATACTTTGGGAATAGCTGTACACTAAGTAGAATTGAACTCTTTAGACAGTGGATTATCATCGTAATTTACTGGCATATACACATTAGTTAATGCCACAGAGTGGTAATATGCACTATATAGTACTGATTGACAACGTAGGTGTGTGGTTTGTGTTAAACTTAGTGCTACTTGTTTAACCCGAAGCTAACTTGACTATTTACTCTACCTTTTTGGTTGTTCTTTCATCCTTTTCTTTTAGTGATATATGATCTTGTCTTGTTTACTGTTAAAAAAATTGGCAGACGGGGATGAAGGTGAGAGAGAGAAATTGATCACAGCAACAAAGAAGGGTGCAGCTGTTTTGGATCAGTACCTGCCAGATGACATCAAGACACGTTACCATGTCCTGCAACGAGTAAGTCTTTTTCAGAAAGATTTTGCTTCTGGCTGCAAAGAAGTATTTGCATTGTTCCTGTTTTCTCTTTTTCTTATTCTTCTAATAAAGAAGGTTTTGATTCAACAAATTCTTGTTGATATGCAGGGCAGTGGGATTTATGATGCCACATTGAACCAAACAAATGTTGGGAACAACAATAACAAGTTCTATATCATTCAAGTTCTAGGTTAAGTTCTATTTGTTGCCTCACATACGTCTTAATTTGTTGGTAGGGAACTGCCTAGAAAAGTGTAAAAGGTGCTTTGTTTTCCTTTTTAAATGGTTTTCCATGCTGTGGGAGCAATATACACTACAAATTCTCCCAGTTAATTGGTGGTTGTATCATCTGACGACTTCTGATGGCTGGGAAGAACATGAGAACAGCTATGGAATATTGTATTTTGGTTCATCATGTTCTAGGAAAAAATAAAAATCTTTACATTTTTTTTTTTGCATACTAACTGAACATTTTCATTCATCTTTCAAAAATGTTTACAAGAGATTTGAGGGAGCTTTACAACATATAAAGCCTTCCTAGATGCCTGAGAAGATAGCAAACTATCATACATCTCAGATAGATGAATTAAATTCTAAAGGTATGAAGAATACTAACTACACAAGCTAAGGTATTCCTCCAAAAAATTAGCACCAGGTAAATACTTCAAGGTGGCCCATAAACAATCATAGCTGGCTTTCTCTTCTTGATCCAGAAAGAAGGGATTTGCTGTTTATCGGTATTTAGAATTCCCTTAACTTGACTTGGTAAAGTGTATATGTGCAATTGGTTCCTGTTGTGTCCCAGGGAAGCCATTTTATCAGCAACTTTATTTGCCTCCCTGAAACAATGACTAGTGAAGACTCCAGGAATGCTCAACATCTTCTTTATCTCCTTAACAGTGTCTTCCAGTATCCATGGTGTTGCCCAGATACCATTAATACAGTTCTGAAGCAATATTGAATCAGTTTCTGTAATGATAAGATTATATCATTTTTCAATGCACCAGTTTAGTCGAAACATGAGAGCCCAAGCTTCACCCCAATCACTGGTACCTTTCCCCCGAGGATTAGAAAATGCCATGATGAATCTGCCTAGACCGTCTCTTATAACTCCTCCACTACAGTGACCACCAATGCATGAACCATCGCTGTTTAGCTTGACAAAACAAATAGGAGGTTCCATTTGGCTATAGTAGTTTGAACTTCAACTGTAGACTGCTCAGTCATCTTGCAGATGTCTTCCCAATTATCACCAAATCTTACTTTCTTGAACTGCAGCTTGTTAGCTGGGAAATATTGAAGCTGACCATAGACTTGGACCTAATAATGGAAGGGTTTTCTTGATCATACTTGGAGCGGCATCTAGATCTCCATAGCTCCCATAGAATAATAGGAGCATGGTCTCGAGTCTCTGCATATTTGAAAGTTTTCTCAAATTTAATTATTTCATTAGCCTTCTCCATATTTTCTTGCCTTATTTTATTCATCTGATTGCAGAGAATGATAATGGTGGGAACTTCCTAGTGTATACTAGATGGGGAAGAGTTGGTGCAAAGGGTGGAACGAAGATCAATGGTCCCTATACGTCCGCAGATGCTGCCACCTCTGAGTTTGAGAGCAAGTTCTATGACAAGACCAAGAACTATTGGTCTAACCGGAAAGGTTTTGTTTGTCAACCAAAGCAATATACTTGGTTGGAAATGGACTATGATGAAACCGGGAAAGAGTCATCTGTGAGTTGTTTTAAGATGCTTGCACTATTGGGGCAATTACGTTCATGTTAAACTTGTTATTTTTGCATTAACGTAGAATCTGTTACTATATATCACAATTATGTAGATGTGTTAAATGCATTATTTTCTCCATCAACTTAGAATCTTTTGCTTCTCTTTCTGCTTTTGCATCTGAGTTCAGTTGTGAAAAAAACAGTATTAACACGATAACTTGAACTTTTTGTCATATGAATAAGCAGTTCCATTTGAAGTACCATTCTTGTTTATCAAGTGGACTTGCAACAGCTATACAGTAATGTGTACTAGTGGATCTGAGGTCTTGATGAACCTTTCAAACAGGTCCAAGAACTGTCCAACTCAATACCAAAAAGTCAACCTTGTGAGACTAAGCTAGAGGCCCGGATTGCAAAGTTCATATCTCTTATTTGCAATGTCAATATGATGAGGCAGCAAATGATGGAAATAGGTTTTGCACTCTTGTCACTCCATTATGATTCTTATCTTTCATTGCTATGTAATTTTGACACTCCACAATGAGGTTTAATTCATCACTTCTATCTTAACTGCTATCTATTTTGTTATTGTTGGGCAGGGTACAATGCTAACAAGTTGCCACTCGGTAAATTAAGCAAAACAACTATTTTGAAGGCAAGTATCTGGCATATTATTTATGCATGGGTATTTCATTTCTGAACCACTTAATTGGTCCTGAATGAAAAATAGTCGATGAAGCACAAATCAAATCATGTAAAGATTCCGTTACACCTACATTTGTTATCGTGAATTTGATACTCCCTTGGTTCCAGTTTACTTGATTTGACTTGACCATTTCCCCTGATGTTCTATTCCTTCTTTCTAACAGTCTAAGTGTTATAACTTAATTCTATAACATCGAATATTATTTGTTGTTAGATGAACTTTCCTCCCACCTATTTTTACCCATTTAAGCAATTTCCTTTATTTTGAATATGATAAATCTGTCAAACTTTATCTATTTCCAAGCAATCAGTATTTGTCAACTAGCTTCATAACTTGGGAAGGATTGTGCTGTCTTTCCATGAAAAAAGTTAGGTTTCTAGAATTGGTTCTTCTCTTTTTTTAAAGTCAAGAAGATTATTAGAACTCGCAATTTTTTGTTTCTTTTTCTCTTCCCGTGAAAAGAATGACATTTGCTAGCACCAGAATGCTTCCAGGCCTTAAGGAGGTTACATCGTAGCATTAGGACGAATCTGAGCCGCACTCTTGTGCCATATCTGAGATTATCAGAATTAGTCCCCCAAAAGAAAAGAGAAGGATTAAGAAAATGAAAAAGATCGGGACAAGTAAATTGGATTCGAAGATTAAATCTGCTGGCTGCTGGGTCGAAGGTGGAGTCTATTTTTTCCAATTAAGAGGTCCCCTAGAGTTCATGACATCAGTATGTCATCTAATTTATCTAAATTTAGTACTGTCTCTGGGTTCAAATTGTCCCAGGATTAAGGCTGGTGGTGGTAGCGGGTTTTGAAAGTCTACTCTCATTTGGCTTCAACTGGTTGGCTTTTCCTTCAAACGATTTATATTGTTTTTATGTAAATAATCAAAAGTATTGAAGGTTGTAGGGAGAAAAAGTTATGCAGGAAGTGGATACATGTAGCCAGAAACTTTTAAATTCTTTTTACTATGATCGTTCCAGCTGTCATGCTTTATTACACTGACCAAGACATAAACGGATAAGTAAAGGGATTACTAAATGAGAGCAAAAGAGAAAAACTCTCAACTATTCAACTGAAAATTGGTCTTTGTTTAGGGCTATGATGTCTTGAAAAGGATTTCTGATGTAATTGGCCAGTCCAACAGAAAACTGCTTGAAGATTTGACCAGGTAAGCTTGCTTCATCCCTACTGCGAGTTGTCTGATTATGGTCACTGATCGATGCATATCAGCTTATCTCATCATGTCCTTTCTGGGACTTTACAAGCTTCAGGAGTAGTCTTAAGACATGAATATATGGTTTGATGTTTCTTCGCTCTTATGTTGCAGTGAATTCTATACAGTCATTCCTCATGATTTTGGCTTCAAGAAGATGCGTAAGTCATCTTAGTTCCTATTCCATTTCCAGGAAACCTCGTGTTGCCTCCTTATCCTGCTTCATCTGCTTGCGTGAACTTCCGGTTTTTCTTTTCCTCATATCCTTTTTCTCAGTGACTCTGAGGTGGATGGTGGTAGTTTTGTTAGAAGGATTTTGCTTAACGTGCTGATATATTTGTTGACTTGCTGTCAGGTGAGTTTATCATCGACACCCCTCAGAAGTTAAAACGCAAAATTGAAATGGTGACTTCCTTTTTCTTTTTGCTAAATTCACTCCTTTTCTCTTTCGTCCCAATCATTATTTGCTATTCGCTATGTATGTATTACTCTATCATGGGTGCATTTCTGTTAAAGGGATGGAAGTGTCTGCGCTTTTACCAAGTTAATTGGACTGATCATATGATGTTTCATCAGAAGTATCAACAATCATTTCGATCTAGAAGCATGGATTTCTTATTTATTGTTAGTTGATGTTCTCTACCAATGAGTTTGGTTCAAAGTTTCCAGTTTTATGCATTTAATGAAGGAGATATAGGTGGTTTATGCAGATGAGCTAACAAAGCATATGTTAGAAAATCGAAATTAGCTGGTTTCAATCACAAATTATCTCTACAATGAAATTTTAGTTCATTGACTTTTAATGTTTATTCTCATGCTGCTTGTTTATTCTGTTACTCATTTTCACCTGATCTTTTTGCTGTGGTGTAACTCTTGGAACTAAAAGGTCGAAGCACTTGCTGAAATTGAAGTTGCAACTAAGTTATTGGAAGATAACACAGAGATACAGGTACTACGTTGCTGAGTCCCGGTGAAAGTATTCTTTTATTTCACTTTAACTTTGGTGCTAAAAGAACATTCGTTTATGTATAGATAAATATTTTGGAAGCTCAAAAATAAAAGTCCATAATTTTGTCTCCATCTTGGTGCGTCTCAGTGAAATGATTTTTGATTTATCTTTAAAATAAAAGAGAAACAGTTTAGTTGAAGCTATTTTCCAAGAGATCTGGCTTTTAACACAATTTAATTTGCTTTTCCACACAATAGCTGTTTTGAGGATTAAGATATGATTCTGAATTTGCAACTGTATTCCTTAACTTGTCATCTTCTTGTAGGAGGATCCTTTGTATTATCAATATGAACAACTTCGTTGCAAACTTATTCCAGTTGAAGTTGGTACCCAGGAATATTTCATGGTATTGAACAAGTTTTTGCTGGATCTATTACTTCCTGGTCTTTTATCTTTTGAATATAGTATTCCTCCCTCTTTCAGTGTTTTGATCAGCATGACAAGTATGAAAATTGTGTATTATTTGTTCATATTGTCCATGGAGTGATCACCACTTCATGTCTTTTCGTCTCTGATTATTATTCATGTCTGGAGTTTATAAAGCTGAGTTATGTTATTTTTGTCAGATTGAGAATTACATGAAGAATACTCATGCAAAAACACATTCTGGTTATACTGTCGATATTGTTCAAATATTTAGGGCGTCAAGAGGTGATGAAACTGAAAGATTCCAGAAGGTTATTGCAAAACTCCCATAAAATGCCTTACAACAGCTGTTTCTATTTATAACTTATAACTACTACTACCTAAGCCTGATGTAAAGATGTGAACTTTTGGAAGCAGTTCTCGGATACAAGTAATAGGATGCTTTTATGGCATGGTTCTCGGCTGACAAACTGGGCTGGCATTCTTTCACAGGGTTGTTTGCTAATTCTCTTGCTTAAGTATTTTCAAGCGTGATTTAAATCTTCAATCGATTCACTAAAGATGGTTCCTGCGTGATACCGTAGGTTTACGAATTGCTCCTCCAGAGGCACCTTCGACAGGGTATATGTTTGGTAAAGGTGTTTATTTTGCTGATATGTTCTCCAAAAGTGCAAATTATTGCTATGCATCCTCTACTGCTAGGGATGGTGTGCTTCTGTTATGTGAGGTTGGTTAGCCCTTCAATCCAGCTCAATTTCTGTTCTCGTCTCTTATTCCTCTAGACGACTCCCTTTTACTTGCCACAACCTCTCTATATCTAGTTTGCTGTTTCACATGATTTCTTTCTCAAGCTTTGGATAGGAGGGAAGCCTCCTGCAATCCAGAAAGTAATAATAGCATTTGCGTACTGATGACCTTGCTACTTCCTTAACAGGTTGCTCTTGGTGACATGAATGAGCTTCTGTCATCAAACTACAATGCTGATAAGTTGCCTTTGGGGAAGCTAAGGTTTCAATCTTCTCATATTTATGTTATTGCTTAAGATAGTAAACTCACAACCATGTTTTGAGCTTGAAAAGAATGATTCATGGGAATATGATGATTCCTGATATTGCAGCACCAAAGGAGTCGGTGCTACTGCTCCAGAATTTTCAAAAGCTCATCTTCTTGAAGATGGTGTCGTCGTTCCTTTGGGAAAGCCAAAGAAGCAACCAGACCACAAGGTTTGCTCTAGCCTTGTTGATGAAATCCCTTTAGTCGACGGCTCCTTTTGCTCAAAATCTTATATGCATATGATGTTTGTGATTGAGAAATCCTTGTTTGTGTTAAAATTAAATGAACTTGAATATCTTACTTGATGATAGCTGCCTTGTCCCTTGGGTGTGTGATATATATGTATAGGTCATCATGTAAGCATTGTTTACATGTTTCTTTGCAGGGACATTTGCTGTATAACGAGTACATAGTTTACAACGTGGAACAAATAAGGATGCGCTACATTATACAGGTTGAGTTCAATTATGGGAGATAATCACTATAAGTATATGGTTTCAGAATATTGTTTGGGTATTTTATCATGTAAATTTATTCTTTTGATCATCTACGGAATTCTAGCAAGGGAGTATTATATCTAGACAATGAGAAAACGTTGCCAATATTTAGGTATAGAAATGAGATGCTTATATTGAATTCTCCAATTTACGGGCCTGAGATACTAGGTAGAGGTATTCCCTTGTTTCTGCAGAATTTTGTTGATTTGGATGTATCTTGCTAGTATTACAGAACAAGATTCACAAGCTATTAGCAAGGGTCAAGTAGAAATGCAAAAACAGATAATATTATATTACAATTTTGGAGCTGATTCTTCTCCTTCTTTCTTCAACATCATCATCATCATCATCATCATCATGTTGCTCTGCCCTGTAGCTCCTCCTCATCCACCCGCCGCCCTTGCTACGAAAAATATAAATAAGAGTTCATCTTTTAACTTTTGGAAAAAGATAAGAATGGGAGAGTAGTAGTGTTATACCTGCTTACACCAAGAGAGAGTCTGTCAGTAACAAAGGTAGAAAAGAGCGAGCCATTAATTAATTATATATCCATATCGTAGGCCAAATAGTATATATGGTACTATATGTATATGATTAAAAACAACCGCGCGCGCGCGCTAGAGTAGTAAAAAGAGAAGAATGATAAAAAGAATATTGGCTGTATTGATCTCTTGGAAATTTTTGGAAGTGAAGAAGAGCAGACCATATATATTTATTTATAAGCAGATGAAAGTTAGTGGAGTCTAGAGGAAAAGAGAGAAACAGAGGGCGGGCTTTTAGCCTTTAGCTCAGATGTGTTAGAAATTGCGCGGGCCACTCTATTTGGTCGTCCTCATTTAATATATACTCACTTTTTTAAAAACTTTTAACTTGCACTCACTTTTTAAATAACTTCAGCATTCTTTCCCTCGCTGAGTTGAAGTTCACCAGTTAAGCTGAAGTTCGTCAGTTATAAAGACAAAACTTCAGCCCCGTATGCTGAAGTTCGTCAGTTATAAAGACAAAACTTCAGCATACGGGGCTGAAGTTCACCAGTTACAAAGACAAAAACTTCAACTCTAGAGCTGAAGTTCCCCATTTACTAGAGCTGAAGTTTTCCAGTTACAAAGACAAAAACTTCAGCTCTAGAGCTGAAGTTAGTTCCCCAGTTACAAAGACAAATTTCAGCTCTAGAGCTGAAGTTCGCAAGCTACTTCAGGCCCGTCTGCTAGAATACTAAAGTTTTGCGTGATTGCCTTTGCTACTTCAGCCCCGTATGCTGAAGTTATGCGCAAAAGTGGGTACGGATGCAATTTTTTTTACAAAGCGGGTATAAGTTAAAACGTGGGACAAAAAGTGGGTACGGATGCAAAAGCCCCTAGAAATTGTTAGAATACTGTATTTGTAAACTAATTCTGGAAAAAATAAAATAATATATAAACAGAAAATGTAAACGAAACAAAGGTTAATCCGAGCTCACCGAATTCATAGTGATTTCTTAAGGAATTTAATCTCCTCATAGTACTTAAGGTTATGGATTATTTCCTCCAGGGATAGAATGAATTACATACTGGTGTAGTGGTACTTCAAACCCCAGTGTTTCAGCGAACACAAAGTTTGGTAGCAAATCACACTTACTGTTGCTATCTTTGAAATTAAAAGTATGCAGAAGAAAGGAGGAGAACTCAGAAAATCGTATGGAAAATTTGAGAGAATTGACTGATATTTATAGCCAATGTTGTGCTGAAAACTAAAGAGGTGCAACTCTTCAGAATGTCTGTTTATGCAAAACGGCCATAGCATAAATGTCATAACATAAATGGCTATTTACTTAACAATAAACCGGGAATTCAAGAGGGAGGTTAATTTTCAGTTACAAAACTGAAAAACGGAAAACGGATTGGATTTAATATTAATATTCGCTTTAATATTAATATCTTGTTATTAAAATGGATATTTAATAACATTTCTGTTAATATTTTAGTGTTAACAAATAAATTTGGTCCAAAAAATTAATCAATCAATTGACCGAAGCCGAAGCCGAGCGAGCGACGGCGCGATTCTCAACTCTTTAAGAGCTAAAAGAAGAGCAATTGCTTATATACCCATCAAAAACCTCTTCCTCTTCCAATATGAGATAATGTCACTTTGTCAAGGAAAAAAACTTAAATATTACTCAAATATTTCATTTTTTCTTCTATTTTCTATTCACCCTTTTTAAGCATTGATATAACTTAAAAACCCAAGAAATGTGGAGAAAAGGTCTACTTGTTTGCTTCTGACATGTTACATTCCCAACTTGCTAACTGAATTATTTCATTTCATAGTCCAACACACACAGAGTCATCAATATTAGTACTACTAGCTAGATATAGTTTGAAATGTGGATAATTAAGTTAGTTGAATCCTTAACTAATTAGGGCTTATATGCCGTTTGACTTGTTGGAAATAAGAATATGAAAGAAATTACGATAAGACTTTGTAATTGTTTAAAAAAAATCAGTTTTCTTATGAATTATATATAATAAAGGAAGTAATGCAATTGAACTATAACTGTATACGGTCGAAATCGGAGAACCTGATTTCGAGGTCTTAATCGAACACCGAGATCAAATTCGGGCAACTCGAAGTAGGGATCAGGTCTGGCTGAAACATGCACACCTCAGGGGAACGAATCGGAGGCCGGACACGGTCTACCTCGAGGTAGTGCCATTTCGATGATACTCAAGAAAGAGCGGGAATCTCTCAAAGGCACAAAGATCAAGGCGTAAATTTTGGATAAGATCTGTACGAATTAGTACAAATCTGTACTAGGTTGTTATACAACTGTACCAATAGAATCCTTTACCCTAAATAGAAATGTACCATATTAGGGTTTTCCCCTCCTATATAAAGGGGACCCCAATCATTTGTAAACATCATCTCACTACTGGCAAATAGGGGTGGGCATATTTCAGTCAGAACCGAATAAATCGATTGAACCAAATTTTTTATTTATTTCGATTTCGATTATTCGGTCGGTTTCAGTTTAAAATTTTAAAATTTCAATTTTTCGGTTCGATTTTCGGTTATTAAGTTATTTAGTTCGGTTAACCGAAAAACTAAATTATCAGCATATAGGTTCTTTAAGTTATATATAGGCTAAGCCCACCGGTAATAAATTAATACTATTAGGTCCAATCTATCAAAGACTCAACCCAATTAAGTAAGTCCATCAACTTCCCAATTTTAAAGACTTTCACTCTATTAAAACTTCCGTACCATATATGATAGATACCGAGAGGATTTCACATAGAGTTGTAATTTACACTATATTTGAATTTTATGATCCATAATAGTGTGCAAAGTTTAGTCTATTTTTTTTTTATAAACACAATATTTCCAACAATTTCGAAGTTTTGGAAAAAACCAACAAATTCGTCGGGCCTATTATTACATAGAAGGAGCCCAGTATGATAATATTCAAACCAAAATAACCGAACCGAACTGAACCAAACTTATTTAAGTTCGGTTTCGGTTACTACTTTTAAAAAACTGAAAACCGAACCGAATTTCTTCAAACTGAACCGAATCGACCGAACGCCCACCCCTAGCAAAAGAATATTCTATCTTAACTTTCTCTTTTATTGTGCTTCAGAATTGTTCCTCAACTTTATTGCTCTCACTTTATTGTTCTTACTTTATTGCTCTTAACCCACCTCGAGGCCTCTGAGCATATCAAGCTCGAGGTCCCTATTGCACTAACAACACTGGTTTGGTTCATTAATTCTTCTCACTTATACTTAATGTTACTTGTTTGTTCACTAGTATTGGAATAGATCCCGTATCTTTAAAACCAATAATCATATTTAATTGTTGCTCATATTTTTCGAGGTAAACAGTTTGACGCTCACCGTGGGGCTAAAGATAATAGTGATGATTTCAATGCTAATTTTCCAATAACACACGTTATTCTTCACACTTTTTCTTATCAAAGATCCTTTGATTTCAGGCTAAAATATGTCGAACTCAGCAAACGCTCTAGTACATGGTAACGGCGGCCTCGGATTCCATGGAAGAAATAATACTACAGCTTCAAGGACCGGTGTACCAACGCTCAACCCCGGGGTAGCGCCAGCACCTAACCCTGTCGATGTTGGTTCACACATTGCTTTGAATGTCGACTTGGGCATTGGTGTTAAAGGCAGTGTACGCGGAGAGGGACATCCCATGCCCAAAGGACATAGACTCGAGGAGAAAGAAAAGTCAGTCTACAAGTGATTTTTGAAATGTTGCAAGCACAACAGGTTGCTATCGCTCAGTTGCAACGTCAGCGAAAGACTTTGAGCGTGGCAAGACCAGAAGTTACTCATCGTGCAGAACCAGTCCCGGAGACGTAGAGCAACAATGGGTCGGGAGCTGACCCTACCATCATGAGAATGCTCGAAGAACTCACAAACAGAATCGAGTCGGGAGAAAAATGGATCGAGGACAACGATAAGAAGGTGGAAACGTACAACTCGAGAGTTGACCAAATACCGGGAGCACCTCCGGTTTTGAAAGGACTGGACTCTAAAAATTTGTACAAAAACTCTTCCCCCCGAGTGCGACCCCGAAGCCTATTCCCAAGAAGTTTTGCTTGCCCGATATTCCCAAATACAACGGAACAACCAATCTCAATGAGCACATCACCACATACACTTGTGGTATAAAGGGAAACGATTTGGAGGACGACGAGATCGAGTCTGTTTTGCTAAAAACGTTTGGGGAAGCTCTATCCAAAGGGGCTATGATTTGGTACCATAACTTGCCCCCGAACTCTATTGATTCATTTTGCCATGTTGGCAGATTCGTTTGTGAAGGCACACGGTGGTGCCATAAAGGTTGAAACAAGAAAGTCAGATGTATTCAAGATTAAACAAAAGGACAACGAGATGTTGAGAGAGTTTGTGTCCTGGTTCCAAATGGAACGAATGGAACTGCCACCAGTCTCCGATGACTGGGCTGTACAAGCTTTCACTTAGGGGCTAAATGAGCGGAGCTCGATAGCATCGAGGCAGTTGAAACAAAACTTGATTGAGTACCCCGCCATCACTTGGGCGGATGTGCATAACAGATACAAGTCAAAGATTAGGGTTGAAGATGACCAGTTGGGAGCCCCCTCGGGCTCAGTTTATCCAAACAGGTTAACAACAAAAGATTCAAGAGAAGTAGGCAGGGAACCAAGACTGAGTAAGGAGAGGTATCAGCCGTACATCGAAGACCGAAGGAATAGTTCGAGGAGTAACGTACCTCGAAATGATCGAAGGGCAGATCTAGGTCAGAATTCTAGGGGAATCATGAGTAAGATCAGGTTCGATAGGCACTCAGGACCGCCAGAGGCACCCCGACTATCAGAATATAACTTTAGCGTCGACGCCACGGGTACCGTCTCGGCCATTGGGAAAATCAGAGATACCAGATGGCCTAAACGCATACAAGTTGATCCTTCTCATAGGAATCCCAACTTAATGTGAAAGTATCATGGTACACATGGGCACAGGACCAAGGATGGCAGGCAACTAAGAGAAGAGGTAGCCCAATTGTTCAATGAGGGGTACCTTCGATAATTTCTCAACGACAGGGCCAATAATCACTTCAGAGAAAGAGACACCAGCAGGAAGAATGAACCAGAGGAGCCCCAACATGTCATTCACATGATCATCGGCGGAGTCGACGTCCCACAGGGACCCATATTCAAGAGCACCAAAGTATCAATCACAAGGGAGAAGCGGACTTAGGACTACATGCCCGAAGACACCTTCATATTTAGTGAGGAAGACACCGAAGTCTTATCTCAGCCTCACAACGATGCACTGGTAATATCTATTCTTTTAAATAAAGTTTAAGTTAAATGTGTTCTTGTGGATCCAGGTAGCTCGACAAATATAATCAGGTCGAGGGTCGTGGAGCAGCTCGGGCTGCTTAACCAAATCATACCAGCATCTCGAGTCTTGAAATTCAACATGGCAAGTGAAACAATATAGGGGGAAATCATCCTCCCAGTAAACGTGGTCAGAACCATACAAGACACAAAATTTCATGTCATCGAATGTGACATGAGGTATAATGCTTTGCTCGGAAGGTCGTGGATCCACAACATGAGGGCAGTACCATCAACCCTCCATCAAATGATGAAGTTCCCAACAAAAGATGGCGTGAAAACGGTATATGGGGACATCATGCAGCTAAGGAGATGTTTTCAGTCCACGACGTAACACTAGTATTGACGCCATCTACCTCGGAAAAGTCAAACAACAAGAACAAACAGGTAGCCAAATAGCAATTACAGTCTATCTCCTAGGTTGAGCTCGAGGAACAGGTGGTCGAGGACGAAGGGGAAGATTTCCTTAACCCTCGAGCTTTCGTCGCCCCCGAGGAGTCTGATGCGACAAAGTCGAGCAGGTGATATTGATCGAGTATCTTTCGGAATGAAAGGTATACCTGGGGACGGGTTTAACCCCGAACTCAGGAAAAAACTCATTCCATTCCTTATTGATAACATTGATTGCTTTGCTTGGTCCCACTTAGATATGACAGGGATCCCACCGTAGATATCCACTCATCGACTAAGCGTCGATCCCGGATTTAAACCGGTGAAACAAAAGAGGAGACCTCAGTCCGAGGTAAAGCATGCATTCATCAAAGATGAGGTAACTAAACTCCTTAAGATAGGGTCTATTAGGGAAGTTAAGTATCCCGAGTGACTAACTAATGTAGTAGTAGTCCCTAAAAAGGGAAAAAACTTAGAATGTGTATAGACTACAAATATTTGAACAAAGCATGCCCTAAAGACTCTTTTCCATTGCCCAACATCGATTGATTGATCGATGCCACGGCTGGCCACGAGATCCTTACTTTTCTTGATGCCTACTCCGGGTACAATCAAATTCGAATGAACCCGGAGGACCAGGAAAAGACTTCGTTTATCACAAAGTTTGGTACATATTTCTATAACGGAATGCCCTTCAGGCTAAAAAATACAGGGGCTACATACCAATGCTTAGTTAATAAAATGTTCGAACATCAAATAGGTAAATCTATGGAAGTTTATATTGATGACATGCTAGTTAAGTCCCTGCGCGCAGAGGACCATTTGACTCATTTGCAGGCAACATTCAATATCCTAAGAAAATACAACATGAAACTCAACCTCGAGAAATGTGCTTTTGGAGTTAGCTCGGGCAGGTTCTTAGGATTCATGGTGTCGAACAGGGGGATCGAAATCAACCCCGAAAAAATCAAATCCATCGAGGAAATCACCGTCGTAAATAATGTAAAAGTTGTACAATGATTAACCGGATGGATAACTTCCCTAGGTCGATTTATCTCGAGATCATCGGATCAGAGTCATCATTTCTTCTCCTTACTCAAGAAGAGGAACGACTTCGCATGGACTCCGGAGTGTCAACAAGCCTTAGAAGAATTAAAATGGTATCTCTTGAGCCCACCCTTGCTTCATACTCCGAAGGAGGATGAAAATCTCTACTTATATTTAGCCGTATCCGAGGTAGCGGTAAGTGGCGTGTTGGTTCGAGAAGAAAAAGGTACGTAATTTCCTGTTTATTATGTAAGTCGGACCTTAGGAGATGCTGAAACCAGGTACTCGCATTTAGAAGAGTTAGCTATTGCATTATTAAGTGCATCTAGAAAATTAAAATCATATTTTTAATGCCATCCTATATGTGTATTGACTACGTACCCGCTTTTAAATATCTTGCATAAGCCCAAATTATCGAGCCGATTGGGAAAATGGGCCATCGAACTTGGAGGGTATGATATCGAATATCAACCCCGAACGACTATCAAGTCTCAAATTTTGGCAGACTTTGTGGCCGATTTCACGCCTGCCCTCGCACCCGAAGTAGAAAAGGAACTCTTGCTAATAACGGGTACATCATCGGGGGTATGGACTCTCTTCATGGACGGTGCCTCGAATGCGAAAGGGTCCGGGATCAGTATAGTTTTAAAACTGCCTACGGGAAGCATCATTAGGCAATCTATCAAAACCTCAAAATTGACTAACAATGAGGCTGAGTATGAGGCCATGATTGCAGGTCTCAAACTGGCCAAGGGCCTAGGAGCGGAGGTCATTGAGGCCAAGTGTGACTCCATTTTGGTAGTAAACCAAGTAAACGGAAGCTTCGAGGTTCGAGAATATATGTGTCACGACCCAAAATCCATAAGGTCGTGATGGCGCCGGACACCATTGTCAGGCAAGCCAATGATTAATAGTTAAGTTAAATTTCCTGTTTTAGGATTTTTGAAATCATTACCTTTCACTTAACACGAATATCTAAATAAAATCCATTAAGTAGAAATAAATCCAATATTCCATTTTGATTAAAATACATCCCAAAAACATCCCAAAACCCGGTGACACAAGTACATGAGCAATTTCTAAGAATTTTACTAATTCTACAAAACTTGTCCGAAATACAAATTGGACAAGGAATGAAAATGAGAATACAATAAATAGTNAATTTTACAAATCCTACAAAACTTGTCCGAAATACAAATTGGACAAGGAATATAAATGAGAATACAATACATAGAGGAAGACTCTGCCGACTGCGGGTCGTCTCCGAGTGATGCAGCTCGTCTAAGTCTCCAAGTCAGCCATATTGCTATGAAGGTACCTGTGCAACAAAATGCACATCAAGTGTAGCATGAGTACAAAAATAACGTGTACTCAGTAAATATCCCGCCTAACCTCGAAGAGGTAGTGACGAGAGGTCGAATTAACACTCACTAAGGTCCAAAAAAATAATTTAACAAGATATGATATCAGTAATAGGCATACGAGGATGATAAAAACAGTAAACAATTAAGATAACTGTAATTCAAATAAATACTGGAAGTAAATAAACAATTACTACTTCATTTTCCCCCAAATATCTTGTCACTTCAAAATCCATGAAATCATTAACAATTTAACATGCGCATACGGAATAAGGACAACCGGCCTAAGCCATCATAATAATCATATTTGTGCACTGCCAAGGGTCAAACGACCCGAACCATAATTACATCTTTCAATCTTGCCATGGCGTACGGCCTACTCCCATGAGAGTGGGGGAAATAACACTCAGCTCGCGGAATATAAATTGCGAAGCAGTCACACATACGCATATACATCCAAACAATCCACCCCAACTATATACCACCCCAACTATATAGAGAAAAGCAATTGCCAATAAAAGACAAAGTTCTCTTTAATAATTACAAATGTAGCATTTAAGTCTTTTCCAGAAATTCATTTATCAAATTTGATAATAATCTAATCATTTTAAATTTCGTCAATAAGGTTACAATTATGACAAATAAAAAATACTTTTGGGTCCTAAACTACCCGGACAAGCATAATAGTAGCTGCGTACGGACTCCCGTCACCTCGTGCATATGTAGACCCCACAAATAATAGCACATAAATTTAATTAATTCACCTATGGGGACAATTTCCCCTCACAAAGTTAGAAAGGAGACTTACCTCGCTTCAAAATTCCATAACTGGCTTCCAAGCCCTTCCGATGACTCCAATGGATGCACAACGCCCCAAAACCACCAAATAACGGGCAAAGCAAATGAAAATTCACTCTAATACTCGTAACAAATTCACATTATATAATTTCCCAACTCCGCTCAGTGAATTGACCAAAATGCCATCGGGCCCACGTGCCCTGATTCCAAAATTTCTTGAAGATAAACTCTACCCATAGCTTTACTAGTTCAAATATACAATTTACTCAAATATTCATGCTCAATTCGCGGTAAAAATCCAAATTACCAATTTTCTAGGTTTTCTTCAAAATTACATATTTTTATACAAATTTCCATGTCTAATTCCATGTAAGATCACATATTTAGCTTAGGAATGTGAAGGAATCACTTACCTAGTAGTTCTTGATGAAAATCCCTTCTTGAAGCTCCTCAAAATCACCCACACCAAATGAAATAATGAAGAAATGGCCAAAAATCCCGTTTAAAACATAACAGTGCCCAGGCAATCCTCATATACGATCGCATGGAATGCTTCGCGATCGCATAGGCCAATTATGCTTCCTCCCTAATTCCTTCTGTGCGTTCGCATGCCAACTCCCGCGTTCGCACAGGCCAAACGCATCACAACCTCCAAACGCACATTGTGCGATCGCAACTCCAACCCCGCGATCACATAAGCCTTCAACCTGTAGTCTCAACTTTTCCCTCTTCGCGATCGCATTGCACTCCCTGCGATCGCATAGGCCAAATATACAGCCCTCCAATTTTCTCCTTCACGGTCGCATATCACACCAGTGACACCAGAAAACAGCAGCAGCAGACACGAAGAAAACGATCCGAAACCAAACCGAAACACACCCGAGGCCCCCAGGACCCCGTCTAATCACATGACGCAGTCTCATAACATCCCACGGACTTTATCGAGGCTTCAAATCACATCAAATAACGCCGAAATCAAGAATCGCACTAAAATTCAAACTTTATGAACTCTGAAATTTCAAACTTCCACATCCGATGCTGAAACCTATCAAATCACGTCCGATTGACCACAAATTTTGCACACAAGTAATATTAGACATTACGGACCTGCTCCAACTTCCGGAATCGTATTCCGACCCCGATATCAAAATTTCCACTTCGGGTCGGATTTCTCAAAAACCTTCAAATTTCTATCTTTAGTCAAATGACTTCAAAATAACCTACAAACATCCGAATTCACTTCTGATCGTGCTCCCAACTCCAGAATCACCATACGAAGCTATTCCCAGGCTCGAAATCCCAAACGGACATCAATATCACTGAAATGCGCTTCAAGAAAACTTAGAAAATTTCTTCAAAAATGGTGACTTTCACAATATACGTCGAAACACTCCCGGGGTTATCCAAAGCCCGATCCGGACATACGCCAAGTCCTAAATCATCATACGAACCTGCAGGAATCCTGATTCTGAGGTCATTTACTTAGAATTCCAATCTTAGTCAATTTTTCCAACTTAAGGCTTCTAAAATGAGAATTTTCCTTCCAGTTTGACTTCGAACTTCCCGAAATTAAATTTCGACCACACCTACAAGTCATAACACCTGAAACGGAGCTTCTCATGACCTCAACCCGCTAAACGACACGCTAGAGCTCAAAATGACCGGTCGGGTCGTTACATTATCCCCCACTTAAAAAGACGATCGTCCTCAAACGTGCTAAGAACTGCTCAGGAGTTATCTGAAATCACTGGTTATCGCACTAATACTTGATCCAATAGCCTCGTCTCACCCAGTATGAGCTGCTCAGACAACCAACCACCTCATACATGACCAACAGTCTCGAATGACACCACAATGCGCCAATAGGCCATAACTCAAACATGATACATACAGAAATGACTCAGGAAAAGACTACTCAACTCGTGCAACTTATTATGAACACTTCTCGGAAAATAGAAAGTAAAAAACAGAAAATAGATATAGGGAACCGTACTCAACATCACACTGTTGCGGCGCGTAACCCGATCCAAGTAACATACCCATGGCGGCGTGCTACCCGATCCCATCATAAAATTTACATAAGGAAATATACACGGAGCTAAGTTGCTCACCGTTACAATTTACTGAATACCGGTCAAAAGCACGCTAAGTGCATAATACCATTATGGGGAGACTGATAGAGACATATGCTACAAAACTCGAGCACAACTGAGGTGCGATATAAAATCTGAATCTCAAGAGCCATCCTGCTCACATAACCTCGTCATTACGCGAAATCTCAACGCATAAGAATTTATCAAGCTGCTTCAAAACTCACATGGCACAATCATAATATCACATGAATCTGACGAAGACGGAACAACAATTGATATCCCAACACCCCTCCTTGAGAAGCGCTATACAGAAATGAACACATCTAACTCACATGAAGCCCATAATCTTGTTTTAATCCATTCACACACTCCAAGTCGATTCTGCTTGCACTGA
The DNA here is from genome assembly GCA_005239525.1 of Nicotiana knightiana. Lineage (NCBI taxonomy): Eukaryota > Viridiplantae > Streptophyta > Magnoliopsida > Solanales > Solanaceae > Nicotiana > Nicotiana knightiana. Next base: position 38,051 of record ML421850.1, on the reverse strand, counting down.
ACTAGGCTGATAGCTTTACCTGGGTCCATAGTAACCCACTTCCTCTCATAACACGCAAGAGCAACCATCATAGCCGGGAAGAACACCCCACAATCCACAACCAACTGAGCCGAACGCCTTCCAGGCATAAATTCCCAAATAAGCAATATTGCACCCCCTTATACTTGGTCTAAATCTTCAATCAATCAGGTGACTACCTGTCACATTTATACCATCTTCCCGTGGTCACGCTCCCATGACCTTCCACGAGGTAACAAGTCTGCACCTCCATACCACCGACCACACTAATGCTGCAAAACACATCAAGAACCCATGACCAGGTACAAGGCCTCTTTCACCGAATATCGATCTCAGGTGGCATTGAAGATAACACCATCTTACTTTGAACTTCCAAGTCACTTTTTATTTCTCATCCGAGCTCAAGACATCCTTGTCAACACCGAACCGCAACCTTGGTCCTTACTTTCAGCTCCACACTGACTACTGCACCTAACATGCCAATATGAGATAGCACGAGAATTCCATCGTAACTCCTGAACCACTAATAGGGAAAACACTTCATCATATAGAATCCTCTTACTTACCTCAATTCAAGAGAACAATAACAACACTCAAGTGAATTCTCACAATCACCCAACATGCAAATTCTTAAGTAGTGCTCTGAACCACCAGAAATCATCCGGGATCCGCTACACCTGACAGGACATAGCACTTGAATGCTCCCACATGAAATCTATTACGACGGCCGACAATCCCCGCACACACCGGCCCAAATCACATGCATAATTTAATCACACTGACCAAACTGATCACTGTCGTGCATGTGCCATTCCAACCATGTCTAACCATTCTATCTTCTTTTAATCATCCTTAATCGCCTCAGAAACAATAGTAACCCCACTCAACTCATAACAAACTCAATCCTCACTCATCCCGAGTGGCCTTGACTCACGAGACCATGCTATCTCAATCCCACAAACCGTGAGTTAGATGATCATGATATCACGAGACCATGCTATCTCAATACCCTTTTGATGATCTTTCTACACCCCGGAGTTTACTTCTCTCACTCCCCAACACTATCCTACACGCTGAAAAATATCATAGAACACTCCAACCATTTTCCCTTTCTCAGAAATGATACTGCAAAAGCTCGATTATTAATCATAATGCTGCCTAAAACCCTTAAACACCGAATTCTTAACCTTCGAGTTTGCTAGGACCGCTATTCAGAGTCACCCACTCTGACTGGCCCCAAATACGATCAACTCCAAGGATCTTCTAGCGCATGAACATCCTCTCAATGAAGTACAAAAATGAGTCACTACCCTTACAAATCGCCTATGCATTAAACATAAATTCTGAATCCTCCAAAGCCTAACCCTGGTCCAATACGGCCAACTTTTGCACACATTCACCAAATCCCATGCACAATCGCCATTTTACTCCTTTCCCCTAGCTGCAATAACTTGCCATTACGCCGACAATCTGCCACCCCATGAGAACACAATCCTACAACCCAAAAGCAGGTGATGGGACTCCCCCACTTAGCCCGAAGCTACTCCTTGCACCACTCTAGACCCTGTTGAGATCCTTTCTCCTTTCTTAGCATGATTTGGCTTAACCAATCCGTCCAATTCTTCCGAAGTCCCCTGTCAGCATTCCGTAAATACTTAAATTCTCTAGCACCATTCACACATTCTGCCTCCTACCGAATAGCCACCAGAATCCCTCGCAGAAACTTGCAAACCTACTCACAGGAGATAACCCAAGTGTGGAAATCACCAACTGACACCTTCCGACGACGCTGAAATGCACACTCTCTGCAACATCAATACCCCATCCTAAGCCTGCTCTCATTCACCAACTTTACTAGTCCGTCTGCTCCTCATGGACATCTACTAAATGCGCTACCACATCTTCATATTCACCGCCACATTGCGTCCTTCTTAATTCCTAACAACTCCTCCTTGTTGTATCCAACCTTCCACATTTCAACTTATGCTCGTGGACCCAATCACCATCCACTAAAACTCTCAAACTTTCCCTCAAGATAGGTAGTTGTCTTACCACTGAACTCCTGTGCTACGCTACCTCTCTCCCACTTGATAAACTCATTCATTTAAACAACTACCTACTTCTGTTCCTTACACCTGGCCTTTTAGAAAGGGAACCACCGCCTAGCACTTTTCACATATCTTCCTTCATCGTATGCTACCTCAATTCAATATCATTCTCTGTAGTTCTTAATCCAGCAGTTTGCCACAACTTCAAGCTCTCCGAAGATCATCTATCTCGAGTTGCCTTCATTATCAACACTTATCTAGTATTGAACCACTGCGCTTCACAGTCTCTGACAGCCGCTTCTTCAATACTCCTTCACAATACTCTGACCCCATGCAACCGAAGAAGCCATAACACTGACAAACTTAACATATTCCATTCGATTAGTGACGACAACATCACATCAAAGGTGCATATCCCACCTCACTTGAACACACCAAGTCTTATTGCTTTATCAATCCAAAACCTGACCATTTATAGTCCAAATGCCTTTCCTCTGCCGGAACTAAAATGCTGAAATCTCGAAATCACGCCCTGAGAAGACCTTCCGTCAAGCCATTCATCACCCCAACTTATGGGCAAGCATTCTATCATCATATCAACATCTCGCGATAACCAATCGTAAACATCATCACAACCTGAGCATAACCTCAAGCACTCAGAATCACAGTTACTGGCTGAAACAACATATTACTCTTCCGCAGAGCAACGAAAATAGCCTCAATCAACTTCGTAGGGAGAAACATCCCGCACCACACCCATAGCACCATTTCAATTCCTAAAATTCCTGATTCATAGCAAGCGCTTTGCGACGCATAAGATTGAGTAGGAACAAATGTAGGCATAAGCCTCGGAGGAATCAAATCGCACGATGAGGAATCAAGAAGGGAAGTACTCCTAACAGCCCTGTAGCCTCTCGAAGATAAGTACAGATGTCTCCGTACCAATCCGCAAGACTCTACTAGACGTGCTCATGACTCGTGAAACCTTAGGGAACCTAGAGCTCTGATACCATGTTGTCACGACCCAAAATCCGTAAGGCCATGATGGCGCCGGACACCATTGTCAGGCAAGCCAATGATTAATAGTTAAGTTAAATTTCCCGTTTTAGCATTTTTGAAATCATTACCTTTCACTTAACACGTAATATCAAAATAAAATCCATTAAGTTGAAATAACAGTCCAATATTCCATTTTGATTAAGATATTAAGATATATCCCAGAACCCGATGACACAAGTACATGAGAAATTGCTAAGAATTTTACAAATTCGACAAAGCTTGTCCGATATACAAATTGGACAAGGAATAAAAATGAGAATACAATACATAGAGGAAGACTCTGCCGACTGCGGGTCGTCTCCGGACTCCCTTCACCTCGTGCGTATGTAGCCCCCACAAATAGTAGCACATACATTTAATTAGTTCACCTATGGGGACAATTCTCCCTCACAAAGTTAGAAAAGAGACTTACCTCGCTCCGAAATTCCATAACCGACTTCCAAGCCCTTCCGACAACGACCCAAAAATACCAACGACCCAAAAATACCAAATAAGGGGCAAAGCAAATTAAACTTCACTCTAATACTCGTAACAAATTCAAATTATATAATTTTCCAACTCTGCTCAGTGAATTGACCAAAATTCCCTCGGCCCACGTGCCCTGATTCCAAAATTTCTCGAAGATAAACTCTACCCATAGCTTTACTAGTTCAAATATACAATTTACTCAAATATTCATGTTCAATTCGTGGTAAAAATCCAAATTACCAATTTTCTAGGTTTTCTTCAAAATTACATATTTTTATACAAATTTCCATGTCTAATACCATGTAAGATCACATATTAGCTTAGGAATGTGAAGAAATCACTTACCTAGTAATGCTTGATGAAAATCCCTTCTTGAAGCTCCTCAAAATCGCCCACACCAAATGAAATAATGAAGAAATGGCCAAAAATCTAGTTTAAAACATAACAGTGCCCAGACAATCCTCCTATGCGATCGCATGGCATGCTTCACGATCGCATAGGCCAATTATGCTGCCTCCCTAATTCCTTCTGTGCATTCGCATGCCAGCTCCTGCATTCACACAGGCCAAACGCATCACAGCCTCCAAACGCACACTGTGCGATCGCAACTCCAACCTCGCGATTGCATAAGCCTTAAACTGCCTCAACTTTTCCCTCTCCGTGATCGCACTGCACTCCTTGTGATCGCATAGGCCAAAAATCCAGCCCTCCAATTTTCTCCTTCGCGATCGCACACCATGTACCGCGATCGCATAGCACACCAGTGACACCAGAAAATAGCAGCAGCAGACAGGAAGAAAACGATCTGAAACCACCCCGAAACACACCCGTGGCCCCTCGGACCCCGTCCAATGACACGACTCAGTCTCATAACATCCCACGGACTTGCTCGAGGTTTCAAATCACATCAAACAATGTCGAAATCACGAATCGTACTAAAATTCAAACTTTATGACTTTGAAATTTCAAACTTCCACATCCGATGCCGAAACCTATCAAATCACTTTCGATTGACCCCAAATTTTGCACACAAGTCATAATCGACATTACGGACCTGCTCCAACTTCCGGAATTGCATTCTGACCCTGATATCAAAATTTCCACTTCTGGTCAAATTTCTCAAAAACCTTCAAATTTCTATCTTTAGCCAAATGACTTCAAAATAACCTACGGACATCTGATTTCACTTCCGATCGCGCTCCCAACTCCAGAATCACCATACGGAGCTGTTCTTAGGTGGAATCCCAAACGAACATCAATATCACTGAATTGCGCTTCAAGCCAAACTTAGGAAATTTCTTCAAAAATGCTGACTTCCAAAATATACGCTGAAACGCTCCTGGGTTATCCAAAGCCGGATACGAAAATACGCCCAAGTCCAAAATCATCATACGAACCTGCAGGAACCTTCAAATCCTGATTCGGAGGTCATTTACTCAGAATTCCAATCTTAGTCAATTTTTCCAACTTAAGGCTTCTAAAATGAGAATTTTCCTTCCAATTTGACTCCGAACTTCCCGAAATTAAATTCCGACCAAACCTACAAGTCATAACACCTGAACGGAGCTGCTCATGACCTCAAACCGCTGAATGATGCGTTGGAGCTCAAAACGACCGGTCGGATCGTTACAATATGATGCAAAGGTACTTAGACAAACTTCAAGCAACATTGCATCTCTTCAAGGAATGGACACTAGACCATGTACCTCGAGAACAAAATAGCGAGGCCGATGCACTTGCAAATTTGGGGTCCTCGGTCGAAGAAGATGATATTGTCCCGAGGACTGTTGTCCTACTGTCGAGGTCGGTGATCGAAGAAGGCCATGAGGAAATTAATTCAACAAGTTTGACGTGGGATTGGAGGAATAAGTACGTCGAATACTTGAAGCACGGGAAGCTCCCCTCGGACCCAAAAGCATCGAGAGCCTTACGAGCCAAAGCGGCTTGGTTCTCACTTGATGAAAATGGAAAATTATATAGAAGAACCTTTGACGGACCACTGACAGTACGCTTGGGAACGGGGGACACCGATTATGTATTACGAGAAATCCACTAAGGCACCTATGGGAACCACTCTGGTGCCGACTCTTTGATTCGCAAGGTTATTAGAGCAGTGTATTACTGGGATATCATGGAAAAAGATACTAAGGAGTTCGTTCGAAGGTGTGATAAATGTCAAAGGTTCGCACCGATGATCCATCAGCCCGATGAAAAGCTCCATTCGGTCCTATCCATGTGGCCATTCATGAAATGGGGGATGACATCGTCGGCCCCCTACCAACGGTGCTAGGTAAAGCTAAATTTATTTTGTTTATGACTAACTACTTTTCAAAATGGGTGGAAGCGCAGGCCTTCGAGAAAATAAGAGAAAAAGAAGTCATTGACTTCATATGGGACCACATCGCATGTCGATTCGGGATACCCGCCGAGATAGTATGCGAAAATGGGAATCAGTTCATCGGCAACAAAGTGGCAAAATTCCTCGAAGACCATAAAATCAAAAGGATATTATCGATGCCCTATCACCCAAGCGCAAATGGCCAGGCCGAGTCCACAAACAAAACTATCCTTCAAAACCTGAAGAAGAGATTGAATGATGCTAAAGTGAAATGGAGAGAAGTATTGCCCGAGGTACTATAGGCATATCGAACAACGTCGAAGTCGAGCACGGGGGAAACCCTATTTTCTTTGGTGTATGGGTCCGAAGCATTGATTCCGGCCGAGGTCGGCGAACCAGCGTTAGGTTTCAACATACTACCAAGGCTTCAAACCACGAGGCCATGAACACAAGCGTCGAATTACTAGATGAAAAACATGAAGCTGCAGTAGTTCGAATGGAAGCACAAAAGCAAAGGATTGAGAGGTATTACAACAGAAGGTCAAACCTTCACCATTTCGGAGTCGGGGACTTGGTCCTAAGGAAAGTCACCCTCAATAATCGAAACCCATATGAAGGGAAACTAGGCCCCAATTGGGAAGAACCATACCGAGTCCTCGGAATCGTAGGAAAAGGATCCTATAAACTTAGCACAATAGAAGGCGAACAACTACCAAACAATTGGAACATATCGCTATTGAAACGATACTATTGTTGAGGTATGACCTTCTCCCTTTTCTGTTTTTCATTTATATTTAAGATTAACTCTTTGCTGATGTTCGATTGAAGACATCGGAGCACCCATCAACTCGAAGACTAACGAGGCAACACTTATATGCTACCTAAGGAAAATTCAACAAATATTCAAGGCGTCTTTTCAATAAAGAATACCCGGGGGCACCGCCCTCGGAGGTTGCATTTTTAGAGAATATAATTCATGTTAAGAGGGCCTCGATAGGAAAACGATGTAATGGGCCAAACGGTCAAATGAACCGTGTCCATATAGAGCAGCCGAGCCCCCAACGGCAAAAAATGTACGCATGTGTTAGTTACTCAAAGAATCATTGTTATTATATCAAAACACTTTGTGTCTCAAAAGAAGTCTACTATTATACGAAACTTCATGCTTATAATTCTACAAGAAATGACCCGAGGGCTAGAATGCAAATGCACCCCGATTACTTTGGGACTATCATCGACAATCAACACATCGAGTCATATTAATTGAATTTATAAGACCTCAAAGAGGCATACTCGAGCTTATAAGACCTCAAAGAGGCATACTCGAACTCATAAGACCTCAAAGAGGCATCCCCTCGATATAAAGGCCAAGGCCATCATACTCGGGGACTAAAGGCTACGGCCATACAAAAAGACTACGGTCATATAAAAAGGCTACAACCAAATTCATGCGGTTCGGAGACGTCCGACTTTCGCCATAAAACTAAAGGCCTTCAAACACTTTGAAAAACTGATTAAATCAGGCTACCCTCGGCAAAAGCAAATGATAAAGGGCATCGATAAAACCAACCCTCGAATAAATCAGAGGCTTTGATAATACCAGCCTTCGAAAAAACCTCAAGAGGTATTCGATTATCGGTACACAACAAATTATAGACGAGGTTCCAATCAATCGAACCTTCAAAAAATCCAACAAGTACAAAGAACACATGCTAAGGTATACCAAAATTTTTACTAAGTCTTTAGCCAAAAAGAGGGAAAAATCATAACCATTTCAGAGGCCGAATTGGCCCAACCTAAAAGAGCCTAAGGGCCAACCCAAAGAGCCTAAGGGCCAACCTAAAAAGCCTAAGGGACAATATTTAGAGAGCTTAAAGGATGAAGCACACCGTGCTCGAGACCTTACCTAGCCTTCACCCCGAGCTAGCGTCAAACCAAAGAAAAAGCTCAGATCGAAGATCGAACCTTAAGTGGTAACCTACTGCCAATCGTTGATTAAACACAAAACCTAAGGGTATTATATTCTAAGCCCAATAAGCGGACCAATTGTCTACAACACCAAATTTCGTTTCACAAATAAAGACAAAATGGAATTTAACACGAAACGAAGATGAAGCAAAAAATTTCTGTATATTCAAAAGATGATTCAATGGTACATTTACAAAATCCCCACATTGGGCCTTACTCAAAAGAAAGAAAAAAAAGAACCTAATCTACTTTCGGGGTCACTTGCTCGGAGGCAGTATCCACTAGAGTTACATCTTCAGTAGCCTCTTCTTCGAGGTCCTTCTCTTCCTCCTCCTCGGGGACCTCGCTTTTGTCTCCCTCATTCTCGGAGCCGCTGGTAGAATCCTTGTCGGTGGAGAGCAATGCAACTGCCTCTTCTTCCAGGGCCTTTACCTTCTCGATTTCGGCGGAAAGGTCGAAGCCTTTAGCATGCACCTCCTCGAGAGTATGCCTTCGAGAATCCAACTTAGCATGATTGATGGCATATGTTAACTTGAGCTCAACCGCAACAGAGATCTCTCGAGCCCGAGCATTAGCAGCAAAAACATCGGTTTGATATGAGGACACAAATGCATCAGCTTTGGACTTGACCTTAGCTAATTCAGCGCTTGTATCAGTGAGCTCCTTAAACTTACAACTCTCCTCTTTTGAACTCTGAAGTTGGTGCTCGGTCGAGGATAATTTTTCCCGAAGAGTGTCCTTCTCGGAGGCCAGATGGTCCATATTTTGCTTCCACCCGAGGGTTTCTGCCTCTTTGTTCTTAAGCTCCTCCCGAAGTTGCTCCACCAGATTGGCCTTCTGATGAAGCTGCAAAATTAAAGCATTAGACACCAAAACAAGTAGATACAAAGTAAGTCCACAAAGGCTATATTTCCTGTTCAACGAGCTCGGCTCGCTCTTGGGAAGCCTCTTCTGAACTTGTTCGAAGATCGTTGAGTTCCCCTTCTCTTTTGGCATAGAGAGCCTTGAGTTCGTCCATCTCTGGCATGAGCTTCCTGAGCTCATCTTCACAACGGGCAAGGGTGTCAGAAAATAAAAAATCAAACTCTAAATATAATTGTTAAGGCAAAGTTTACCTGCTTACGAAGCTTCTCAGCCTCTTCGAAGATGAACGAGGCGTCAAGGTTGGGGCCCTCTTCGATCCTAGCAAGGCATTCTCCGGAGATGTCGTTCTCCCCGTGGGATGTTCCCACATCGGGAGTCTTCATATATTGGGCATCCCGTATTTTCCCCGCAGAGAACAACGGGCTTGGTGGAGAGTCGTCCACATCAATCACCCTATATGGTTCAATCACGGCATTCTCCCGCCTTCGAGGCACCTCAGGGTTGGGCTCTTCGGGTTCATCGATCAAGTGCCCTATGGTATAAGGCGCTTTCTTGTCACTGGTCAGCTCGAGGACTTTGCTCGAGCTCCCCTCAGGTACCTCCTCAGCATGAGACTGAACCACATCAGCATCCCTCAATTCAGCAGCCTTTGGAGCATCGATGCTTCCTCTCCGCCGAATCACTAACGGGCGGTCATCACCTTCGCCCTCAGCATCGTCTCCCCCTTCGTCCTCAGCACGAAGACGTTCGACAGTTTTCGGAGTTAAGGCCACCGTATCGACCTTAGACTTTCGGACCTTGGTTTTCTTTGGCTTCGGAGAGTTCGCCGGCGACCCCCTCTTCCTTTTCTTGTCTTTGGCAGGTTTTGGGGTTTCTTCCTCACCGGCTGGGGGTGGCCTCATCGAAACAGTGTCCCCGAGGTATGCACAAATGCAAAATTAAGTATTTTGCTTAAGGGTATTTCTCTAAGAGATTTAGATATGAAAATAATGAAAGCTCACCGTGGTTTTTGGCCTCCCATCGGCCTTTGGCCAATTCACGCCAAACACGCTCGGCGTATGAGGAAGGGAAACTAGTTTCCGAACCCAGACCGGGAGGTCTACAACCACACCTAGATACCAAATGGAGGATGAATTATTAAAAAGGGGTTAGTTCAAAAGAATACGGGAATATCAAAATAATGAAACACACTCGATAAGTCTGTACTTACACTTCATATTCCACTCCTCTGGAACGACATCTTTTCAACAAGAATCAGGTCGGAGGTCCTGACTAGAACAAAGCGGATCATACACCCTCAGTCTTTATCTCATTGATACTGGAGAAGAAAGACTTCGAGGATCGACGTTCCAACTTTATCAGGCCACCTCGATAGAGACGAGGGTTGTATAGCCTGATCAGATGGTCGAGGGTAAAAGAAATTCCCTCAACCTTGCTCGAGAAGTACTTGATCAAGTGAACAATTCGCCAAAAAGAAGGGTAAATTTGGCCTAGCATCATTTGGTACTGTCGATAGAAGTAGAGAATCACTGGATCTAGGAGAGTTAGGGTAGGATCTATGGGGCCTAAGGTGAATGGGTAGGTATACACACTTAGGTACCCCGCTTTGTGAGTGGTGATATCCTCTTCGGGTGAAGGGATCTCCACGTTCACCGTATCCGCCCAATGGAAATCTGCCTTCACCTGTTCGAGTTAGGTTATCAAGCTGATATACCGAGACATAGGCTCGCATCAACCCGGGATCGAAGCAGGTCTGTCAATTTTTGAAATCGGAAGATGTATCACAAGGTCTGGGGATACACTTTTCAATACGAGGAGGTACCGCCATTTTACTCTTAGATGTGCGAGAAGATGAAGAAGCCTTCTCTTTCTGTGGAACTGATTTGGAAGTTTTTGTCATTACTACTACGAATGTAGAAGAAAAAAGAGAAAGTTGATGGTAAAATAGGCACAAGAAAGGTATGAACGAAGAGAGAATAAGGAAACAACATGTTTGAATATGTGAAGAGAGTAAAGTTAGCAAAGAAATAAGTTGAAGTATTTATAGAGTCCACTTGTGCGTGTTGAGGAAGCTAAACGGTTGGCCAAAAGCCGCTTTTAATTGATGGCTTTTAGAAAACTGTGCAGACATGACCTTTGCACGACCTTTCAGTCATGCCAACCGCTAACCTCACGAGTCTGATGTCACGATTGGGGCATCGAAGAATCATGAATCGAGTCGTTTCTTATCTTTTCATTCTAAGAAACACGGGGATTATCTGTATACGGTCAAAATTGGAGAACCCGATTTCGAGGTCTTAATCGAACACCGAGCTCGAGTTCGGGCAACTCGAAGTAGGGATCATGTCTGGCTGAAGCATGCACACCTCAAGACAACGAATCGGAGGCTTGGCACGGTCTACCTCGAGGTAGTGCCATTTCGATGATACTCAAGAAAGAGCGGGAATCTCTCAAAGGCACGAAGAACAAGGCGTAAATTTTGGATAAGATCTATACGAATTAGTACAAATCTGTACTAGGTTGTTATACAGCTGTACCAATAGAATCCTTTACCCTAAATAGAAATGTACCATTTTAGGGTTTCCCCCTTCTGTATAAAGGGAACCCCAATCATTTGTAAAAATCATCTCACTACTGACAAAAGGATATTCTATCTTACTCTCTTTTATTGTGCTCCGGAATTGTTCCTCAACTCTATTGCTCTCACTTTGTTGTTCTTACTTTATTGTTCTTAACCCACCTCGAGGCCTCTAAGGATATCGAGCTCGAGGTCCCTATTGCACTAGCGACACTGGTTTGGTTCATCAATTCTTCTCACTTATACTTAATATTACTTGTTTATTCACTAGTATTAGAATAGATCACGTATCTTTAACCACAAATCAAATTTAGTTGTTACTCGTATTTTTCGAGGTAAATAATAACGGAGGTAGAATCTGGAAAAGCTACTTATTGCGAATTTATTTAATTACTATAACACGTTGAGAATGGTTTACAATCATTATGTATAAACCTTTAGCACGTAAACTATATTTGCATGTAAAGAATTTGATCAGAAATATTCCTCCCATTGCTAAAGGGAAAAAAGAAACTATATTTGCATGTAATTAAATTATTCTTTGCCACAGCTAGGGAGTAGTATATGAATTATTTACAAGATTCTCCGGAAAAAAAACTTTTCTGCTATTTTAGAAGCATATGATACACCATCTAGACGCTTTTTATTGGCTAGGACTTCATATTTAATATCAGAAACGAAGCTTTTGGAAAATTTATGCAACACCTGCTAAGACTGAGAGGTCAAAAATTTAAGGAAAACTGTTAATGATTTGTTTATTTATTGGTTTAAGAAGGTTCGATGGTTTGAATGGAGGAAGATAAATTATGTATAAATGCTTAAAAAGTCTTCCTTTCTTTAGAATGTACTTATTCAACAGAAAGCGTGTATAAGAATAAAGAAACCAATTGACTCTGTTTTTGCCTTATCTTTTATCCTCACGTAGTCAATAAATTGCATCGAGAAAATATAATTAAAATCGAAAAATATTGCAACAATCATAGTATTTGATTTCAAATATTTGAGTGTACATTCTCTATGAATCCTCTGATTCTTCTTTTCGATAGTAAATAAATTCAAGGGCCTTTGAGCTTAATCTGAAATCTATATTTGTTTCCACGAACGATGATCTTTAATTCAACTAGCACGAACTTTGATTTGAACTCGTATTCCTTGAATCTTGACTTGTTCTTCGTTCTTGAGCTTGAATTTGATTTCTTGAACTTGAACTTGATAGCTTGAAGCTTGAAACTTGTAGAGAAATTTGCGGCGTTTGATCCACGAGCTCACTCTTGCTTCTTGTTATAACTTCTGGTGTCTTTCTAGGTTATGAAGACCTCTATTTATAGTTGTGGGAGGGAAGAGTTATGATAAAACCAAACTCTTTCCGATCAATCAAATTGAAGTGTGACAATGCCGCATTTGATTGGCCAGAATATGTCGCTTGTACATGTGGCGCGATTTCATTGGCCTTTTAATGTGACTTGGCATGCCTTGTCATTTTGACATGTGGCACATTCTTATTGGATCTTTAGTTTGACTTGGCGTGCCACGTCATTTGACATGTGACACCAAATTGAGCCTCTATGAAGATACCATATTGGGCCTAATGAAGTGATTAAATAGGCTAGCCCAATGGATTTGGACTTATTTATTTAATTCATATTGGACTAACATAATTAATCTAATTATATTAGCCCATAATATTCATTAGGACTAATCTAGTCCAAATTATTTTACTGAATTTAAATTCAATAAATTTTGCATGCCTATAAATGCCTCCTACTTCAAGATTTAATTGAGGTGTAAACTTGATAAACCTCAAGGCGAGGCTTGAAGTATTGATAAATGATCTTCGGATCAACTTACTTCAAAAAAAGTATTTTTGTGGTTCATTTGTATTGCGTAAATTATGCCTGCTGCTTAAAGTAATTTGACTATGAGACTTAAAAGTCAGTCTATTCTTTAGAAAGGAATAAAGTTAAGCCACGTTGTTAGGCACACATAGGCGGACTCAGGATTTGAATATGAAGGGGGAAGGGAGGGGGGTACATTATCATTAGAGTGAATTACCCAAAACTTTATTAACCAGTAAAAGAATACATATAAACTCTAGGATAGACCAGTAAATAAGCAGCATAATCCACAATATAATATAAACTTGCTAAGCAAAAAACTACAATAAAGTAAGAAGAGCTTATGCTTTGATTTCATCAGACTCCCCAATTGACCTGCGAACACAAACTTCAACTTCATCATACTCCCAAATTAACCTACGAACACAAATTTTAAAATAAGTATTCCAAAAAAAACGTTCTTGCACATCCTTACGCACACATGAACTAAATTGGAATAAATTTTAAAATGTAAAACAAGCTTAGTGACCTTAATAGCAATTTCGTGACATACAAACAGTAATCTACTGTTGTCCCAAAAAGAGAACTAAATAAGGCACAACTTAAATCAAAATACAAACTTCAATATTATAGAATATCTTTTATTGATACTAATATAACAAAAGTACATTATCCACCTATACTTGAACTCGACGCGTTCTCATACTCTGAAAACGGCCAATAATAGCATCATTGCTTACATTTGCATATACTTCTTTTTCAAAGTAACAAACTAAGCAATCATTTAAAAATGCATCACCAATACTACTACACAATTCATCTTTGATGTACTTCATGGATAAGAATTCTCTTTCTACTGTTGCAGTCGCGACAGGTAATATTAGAGTCAACTTCACAAGTAAATAAACAAGTGAATATGTCTCCACAAGATTTGCTTCAACCATAACTTTTTCCAAATCACCAATTCCTTTCCAATCTGAGAATCTAGGGTCACCATGTTTCATGTGCAATATGAAAGTGTAAAGTTGGTGACTAAGATCTCGAAGCTTCAATTCACCAAACTCATCTGGATAATACTTGGTCAATGTCATTATTCTTTTCTTATCAAAGTTAGCAAAAGAATTAGCTGGATTCAAGCTAGCCATACCAAGAAGCAAGTTACCACTAGCAACATCAAAATGACTGTTAAGCTCCTGAAGTTGCAAATCAATCACTGTATGAAAAAGCTCAACACGTAAGTAATGTGAATAAGTAATACTAGAAGGCCTACGCTTCGACTTTCCAGGAATATAGAATTCTTCCATATTGGGCACCAAAATGTCATGTTTAGCACAAAACAAAGAAACTTCATCCATTAATGATTTCCATCCTTCATCTCTCATTTGTTGCAACATTTCCTTTGTAAGGTCAAGAAATATCATGGCATTGACAATATCTTTCTCTTTCTTCTGTAAAGCTTTACTCAGCTCGTTCGACATTAACAATACCTTCAATATCAAGTGAAGCATGAACACAAATTCAAATAAATTGATTTGACTCAAAAAAGCTTCTGCTTGCAATCTATCATTACCTCATAACCTTCATATTCAATCACCCTAAGCACATGAACAATAGATGCAAATAAAACAACAAAGTTATCTAATGTTTTATAATGTGACCCCCAACAAGTGTCACCTGACTTTTGAAGCTCCCATTCTTAATTTAATCATTTCCCACTTTGAACTTCACCACTCTCTAGCAACTGCTCAAATAATTCTGCTTGACGGTCCCGAAGTTTATCTCTACGTTTAAAGGATACTCCAATCACATTCAACACATTAGCAACTATAGCAAAGAAAGTTTCCACCTCCCTATGTTTTTAGCAACCGCTACAAGCGTCAACTGTAATTGATGAGCAAAACAATGAATGCAATGTGTCGAAGGAGTGTCTTGCAAAATTAAAGCTTTAAGACCATTCATTTATCCTTGGATATTACTAACTCCATCATAGCCTTGTCCACATATTTTGGATGGACTTAATAAATGTTTCATAAGCAAAGAAAGTATTGCTTCCTGCAATGACTTTGCAGAGGTATCACCAACACGAACAAGATCAATAAATGGCTCCTTCACTTGGCCTTTTTTGTCAACACACTGCAAAGCAAGAGCCATTTGTTCATGGTGTGAAGTATCCTTGGACTTGTCAACTAATATCCCGAAATAATCCCCATCTAAATCATTGATTATAGCTTTCACGGTTCTTGTGCACAAGCACTTACAATGTCCTTTTGAATTTTTGGCGAAGTCATCATATCATTTTTTGGAGCATGTTTCAATATGACTCTATCCACTTGAGGGAGCCTATTTGCAAGCCATTCCAAAAGCCCTAGAAAAAGGCTTTGTTTTTTGAAGAATCACTTTCATCACGACCTCGAAAAGACAATCCAACGTACAAGAGGAACCTTGCAACACGGATTGATGCATTTAAACGAATTCGGTGCTCATTTCTTTATTTCTCAGATTGCTTATCAAAAACAACTTGAATTGATTGAGATTGATTTTATAAGTTTAACATCTTGTTGAAACACTCGTGATGGAGGCTATTTACTTGATCAACATTTAAAGCAAGTCTTTTCGAAGCTTTATTCCAAACCTTAAAGCCCGTTTTTTATGAAAGAGTCATCCATGCTTCCATGAACATAATCACTTTTGAACAAATAACAACATAAACAAAATGTAGCATCTTTCTTCACACTATACTCCAACTATCTAGAATACGAACCTTTGAACCAATCCGGACTAAATTGACGCATTTTATTCCTGAATAAAGTTTTAGGAAATTTATGATCAACCGGTTGAAAAGGTCCATTTTGAATGTAGTATCTTCTTACTTCATCCCGTATTCTAGGACTATATTTATCAATGGGTACTCTCTCTCCAGGATCGGGATTGTGATGAAACAAAGGGTCACCTTGTAATTTAAGACTTTATTTTCGCGTTCGTTAGCCTTAAAAACCTTATTTTTGCTCACCTCGATTTACGTGTGCAGTCCGGGCGCGAATCCAGAAAGACTTTATGTGAAAATACATGAAATAATAATTTTTGGGTTTTAATAAAAAGGATTTTTAGTTGACTTTGGTCAACGTTTTAAGTAAACGGACCCGGATCCGTATTCCGACGGTTCCGGAGGGTCCATAGTAAAATATGGGACTTGGGCGTATGCCCGGAATCAAATTCCGAGGTCCCTAACTCGAGAAATAAATTTTTGACGAAAGTTGTAAGACTTAAATTCTAAGGATTTAAAGAAATTGATTAATATTTGATATCGTTAGTATCAGGCCCGTATTTTAGTTCTGAAGCTCGGTACAGATTTAATATAATGTATAAGTCATGTCTGTAAAGTTTGGTAGGAATCAGAGTTGATTTGACGTGATTCAGACGTCCGGTTGAGAAGATAGTAATTTTGAGATATTCTAGAGGAATTCGTAAGTTTTAGTGCTAAATTAATAGTTTTAGGTGTTATTTTTGTGATTTGATCACACGAGCAAGTCCGTATGATATTTTTAGACTTGCGTGCAGGTTTGGTAAATGCGATTGCTAGTGTAACTGGTGTCTATAACAGGCCTCTGATCTCGCAATTGCGAGATCAAGCTTCGCAAATGCGAACAAAGCAAGCGTGACAACTAAGAGGTATTTATCGCAATTGCAAAGAAGGCCTGGGCAAGCATGTTCTCGCAAATGCGAGATTTTCTTCTCAATTGCGATGGGGGTCTGGGGAAGGGTATGTTCGCAAATACGAACTTCTTGCCCGCAAATGCGACGGGCCAATTGTTGCAAATGCGACATATTCTTCGCAAATGTGAAGGAAGCGGAAATGTGAAGGATCTCGCATTTGCGATGTCTCCTTCGCATATGCGAGCTTCGCATTCAGGTCGCAAATGCGACATCCGCAGCTGATAACTTTGGACTTAGACGGGATTTTTCATTCATTCTTCAATTTTTCGAACCCTAAACCTCAATAGGCGATTTTCTAAAGACCAAATCTTCCCCAAATCATAGGTAAGTGAGTTCTAACTATTTTCTTTCAATCTTTTACATCTTTTAACAAGATTTCAACCTAGAATCTAAAATTTTCATGGTGGAATTACGATTTTTTGGGTAGAACATAGGAATTTCGAAATTTGGGGATTTAGACCTCAAATCAAGGTCGGATTCCAAAACCAATTGTATATCTGGGCTCGGGGGAGAATGAGTGAACGGATTTTGGTCCGAACCTCGAGTTTGGACAAAGCAGGCTCGGGGGGTCGATTTTTGACTTTTGTTGGGAAAACTTCGGAAAACTATAATTATGCATTAAAGTTGATTCCTTTAGCGATAATTGATGATATTAAACTAATTATGACTAGATACGAGTGAGTTGGAGGTGAATTCAAAAGGGAAAGCGGTACTTGAGCAGTGAGTCGCCTGCGAAATCGAGGTAAGTATTGTGGCTAACCTTAGCTTGAGGGAATAGGTATTGTGTAATTATGTGCTACGTGTTTTATTGTTGAATACAATGTATAAGTGAGGTGACGAGCACCTATGCGTCGTGATTGACTCATAGCATGCAAGTGAAATTTCATTTTTTGCAAATGTTTTAGTCTTAAATTCTATTATCTACATTTATTGTTGTTATTGAAATGTTGGGAGAATTACGTCCGGTTCCACCGAGGTTGATAAAATTGTGAATATTGATTCAAGGTTGAGATATTAAATTGTGAAGTTAATCATTGATGGAATATTGATTTCTTTGTGAAACTTTCCTCTATCCGTTGTTATTGCTTCTATGAATCGTGAGGAAGAGTGTAAAGCACGAAGGGTGATGCCGTGCATGATTTCTATGAATTATGAGGAAGAGTGTAAAGCACGAAGGGTGATGTCGTGTCATGATATGAGAGTGACAAAGCACGAAGGATGATGCCGTGTATATTATGTGAGGTTTAATGAACGAAGGGTGATGCCATACCGTTCTATTTATTTATTGGGTTAGGTTGAGAATAAAAGTACGAAGGGTGATGCCGCGCAATTTTTCTCTATTGTCTTAGTTGCTTAATTTAATTGAGAATTTCTGTCTAAATTGTGCGTTTATTGTTTATCATTACTTATATTGTGATTCCCCAATTCATGTCCCTTTCCCATTCTGCCTGCTTTATTTCTTTGTTTATTGTTGTTGCTATTAGCATGATCATACTGTTCAGGTTTTATGTGGTATTTTGTCCTAGCCTCGTCACTACTTCGTCGAGGTTAGGCTCGACACTTACCAATATATGGGGTCGGTTGTATTGATGTTGCACTCTACACTTTCTGTGCAGATTCAGGTACCGGTCCGAGCTGATTCGGAGTTAGTAGTTGACTTCACCACAGGAGATTCAAGGTCGATCTGCCGACGTCCGCAGATTCCTGGAGTCTCTTCCTTATGTCTATTTATTGTTTTATACATTTTCTTCCAGTAAATTCTTAGTAGTTCGTGAGTTGTAACACCAGATTATGGGTAGTTAAACATGTTGGTATTATTGCACAATATTATTTTCGAATTTTATTTCTTATTCTGATATTATGTGTTAGATGGCAGTGGATCCCGTAAAGTTTTAGACATATTTAGGTTGTGAATCTCTAATGTTGGCTTGCCTAGCAAGTGTATCATTAGGCGCCATCACGATCTCGATGATGGGAAATTCGAGTCGTGACAGGGATTGAGTAATTTCTCATCAAACTCATCTATAAGATGGGAGAAATTGTTTCTAAGAATAAAACTTGATTGAGAAGAATTAAACTTCGTCAAAAATACGTCCATCTCAATTCATAAGAACAAGAACTTCCTACAAAATACGAGTCCAATAAATTTAAGAGTCTATCAAGAATACAAACAAACACAATATCAATAGAGAAATCACACTCCTTTTATCAAGAATAAAACAAATACTACAACTTATTGAATACTAATACTACAACTCTATAGAAGGACCACTTGATATCTTCACTAACATTTACTTGTACATTATGGCTATGTTGCATAATTTTGATTGTATTTTAATACTTGATATCTTCACTAACCTTTAAATATAGTGTTGGTTGCAAGCACATTATAATTAAAATTAGTGCTTCTCAAAATACTTAATTGACTTCTTTTTGTATATCAAGAATGGTAAACTTAAACATAAATTGAAAAACGCGGAAACAACCATTCTTAAAGAGTAGCCATTCTTAAACAGTTTGGAGCGTCTGAAAAATATACAAAAAGAAGCCATTCTTAAAGTTAAACAGCAAAAAATTAAGAGACCACTAAATTTCAGAGAAAATAAAAGCTCAATCTAAATAAAATTATTTGAATAATAGATTTGGGGTTACCAAGAGCCTTTACCGGAAATTCTTGAACCAAAATTTTTAAACCTAAATAAAATTATATAACATCCATCTCCAATTCTCCATGCTCTTATAATTTATAAATAAAAAATAAGTTTTAAAGTAAGAGAAGTACTAACCAAACTTGAGGCCTGCTACTTTTTCAAAGTAACGAGAGGAATTGTGATTGAGGAAGAACCGAAGAAGTGAAGAACTGGAGAAGGGTTTAGTCTAGGGAATTGACGTTTGGAGTTTTTGATTGGGGTATTGACTGTTATTTATAATTATTAAAAATTTAAAATATAATTGAATTGAGAAAAGGTGAAATAAAAAATTATAAATTGATCATCTGTTGACTACTGACTAATAAATAGTATATAATTCCAGTTATGAGAAGTAAAAGAAACTTAATTTTTTTTTGTAGAAGACGGGTTTTAAACCCGAATCGTATGACAAGGAGCAGAGTTTATGCTCAGAAGCGGACCATTGCTCCAAGCATAATTTCGTTAATGAAGAGCCAAGAAAAATATTTAAGAGGTCCCCAAGGACTGGTGTAGGTTCGCCTCTGTAGGCACATATTGCTATACATGGAAAAGCCATTTTTTCCGTAATTTAGAAAAGCACATTTTCAATTGTACTGTCCACAAACACGTTGCATCTTCAGTGTATCCACGTGATAATAATTTGTATCATTTTTATAGTGCCTTCCTTGTTTAGTGCAATTTGATGTCAGCGTTACTTGGTTAAAGAGACAACCATGCATTATTGATTCCTGGTTGCAAGCAAATTACTGTTATCGTCTAACAGATCCAAATTTCTCTCGGGGACGCATTATACCAATCCCACATCGAAATTAATCCTCTATCAATTGTCATTCACCCTCTATATAAAGTCGTATGCTCTCCACACCTGAACAACATCAATTTGCAGTATTTGTAAGCTTGTTCAAACGTTCCTTGACAGGTAAATTTTTGTTTTTTTTTTCACTTTTATTTTCTGCATTTTCTCTTTTATTGTCCTTTTTGTAGGTCAAAAAAGAAGGGTAAGTTAATATTCAAGGATGATCCATGAAGGTGGTCTTAGAGTGTGAAGGATGGCTACTTATCTCCGCCTAAATATCGGAGAGATTACTCTCAATGTGGTTCGACTATCAAGAGATTACTTTCAATGTGGTCGACTATCGGAGAGATTACTCTTAATATGTCCCGACTATCAGAGAAATTACTATCAATGTGCCCCGACTATTGGAGAGATTACTCTTAAAATGACCCGACTATTGAAGAGATTACTCTCAATGTGGCCCGACAATCAGAGAGATTACTCTCAGAGACTTACATGTCCACCTTAAAATTGGAAAATATAATTTCCTTTTAAGGACAAACCCACAAAGAGGCCAACTTAAGGTGCAAAGGGACTTACATATCCACCTTAAGATTGGAAAGTTATATTTCCTTTTAAGGACAAACCCACGAAAAGGCCAACTTAAGGTGCAAAAGGACTGATATGTCCACTTTAAGATTGGAAAATATAATTTTCTTTTAAGGACAAACCCACGAAGATGCCAATTTAAGGTGCAAAGGAACTTACATGTCCACCTTAAAATTGGAAAGTTATAGTTTCCTTTTAAAAACAAATTCACGAAGAGGCCAACTTAAGGTGCAAAGAGATTAATATAGCCTAAATTATTTTACTGAATTTAAATTCAATAAATTTTGCATGCCTACCCCTTAATTTTGAAATTCAAAATCAGCAAAATCAGATAATAAAAAACAAAATTTCCCCTTTAGTGGATAGCCCATATATTTGCAAATCCTCCAATTGCTGCTGTGGTATTAGGGGGTTTGCTGTGGGAGCTGGCAACAGAGAAATAAAGGCATCTGACATCAATTAATTAACAGAATGATACATTGAAAGTGGCCCAATAATTTGAAAATAAAAATATCTCGCCTAGTTAAGTTAAGCTCTTGTCCAGAAAAGGAGACTGTTAAATTGAATTTTTTGACTAATTTAGTTTTCTGTTTATTTTGTTTTTTGTTGTATTTTTTTATATCAATGTTAAAAAGGGTTGCAATGATTTGATTTTGGTTCACTTGTGAAGCTACCATGTCATGTTTGGAGATTTAATTAATTTGTCACAAATTTCTCATTTCATGATTTTAATACATTGAGTAAATTAAAATCGTTCATTCCAATATTTTGTTTGACTAAGCACATAATTTTAGAACGAAAGGAAGACTTTTAAAATTTATTATTTTGGTCGTGACATGTTATTTTTGTGGTTATGAAATTATATTTTTAAGAATAATATAATAAGTTTAAAGTAAATTATTTTTAATTTAAAATATATATTCTTTTTGGAAAAAGAAAAGTACCAATGAAACAGGAGTAAATACACCAACCCAAACATTATCATTTGAAGTTTGATGTGTTTAAATTTTAAACTAGCCTTTTCTCTCGTTGACATTTCAAACTACTAGAAATACTCTAGTAACTTGGTGAACCAAAGGGAATTTAATTTGTGTTCGAATCGTGAAAATAACATTTTGCAGAAATGCAAGGTAATGTTACATACAATAGACTGTTATAGTCCAACCCTTTTTCAGACCCTACGTGTAGCGGCATCTTAATGCATCGGAGTGCCATGTTAAGGAACTTTCTACGAGACGAATTTTCTACAAGAAAGAAATTCAGTGTCCAAGTTGGCAGTCAATTAGGACAAAGGTCAGAAGCAAGTAGACCTTTTACCACATTTCAACATTTTAATTTTTAGCTAACGCCTTCTGTTTCTCTCTGGCCAGGCCATGCATATTCCTCTGCTTATAAAAATGTCCCTTTCTTCTTCCATCATATTTCACATCCAAACAAAGCCACTCTTCTAAGCAAACCACTCATCTTTTCTTTTCTATTTTACTACTACACTATAATTATTTCTATTCATATATACTCTTTGGCCTATTATTGCAAATTGGATAATGGCTCGCTCTTTCTCCAACGTTAAGTTCTTAGTTGTTGACAGACTCTCTCGTTTTAAGCTGGTAACTATGCTTCTCAATCTCACGTTACATTTGTGTTTTTCCGTTCACTTTATTTGACATAGTTTGACTTAATACACAATTTAAATAGAGAAGGAATTTTTCAAACATATAGTAGTTGTGTGTCTATACAATTTTTGAAACTTTTAGGCTAAACATAGTTATAACATTTGTTCACTATTAAGGAAATGTAAAAATATTTGCTGATCTTTTCCAAAAAATTAAAATTTTGCGAAACATAACATGAATCAATAGCCAAGCAGGAGAGTATGCACCACTTCGAAGTACTAATAACTAAGTTGAAAAGAGAGCGGGGCAGGTCATAGACGAAAGTGAACTATAGATTACTTACCAAAGACCATAGGCAATGGATGAAAGACCAGCAGAAGGGCATTAGTCGCCGAGAAAATTAGTGCGCGTAGAACAAAGCTTAGTGGAGAGACCATACATAGGAAAGTTACAAGGACATGGGATGATAAATGACCTACTTAACTCAGTGGTTAGAGTGCTTTCATATACGGCAAGAGTCATTGGTTCAAATCCAATAGTAGGAAACTTATTAGATACCAGAGTCAATGGTATCTAATAAGGTTTAGGACCCACCCTTAGTGATGACACGTGCAAGTCGGACGGAATGATGTTTCCAGTGGTGAACGGGTGAGTAACGCGCAAGAACCTGCCTGGAAAACCCGCAATACGAGAGCAAAAACCTTCTGTGTCTAAGAAGAAAAGCAACATCGAGTTAGGTAGGATGTAGATCGAGCGCGAAAAATGATATGCTTTACACGTCCGCTTCTAGGACGTCACGCCCACGGGCCACGTGTCTCCTGATTGTAATGGTTGGGCTTGGCTCTGCTCGCCGATTGTGCTGCGTAAGCCTCCAAACATCGATCACATCGGGTGGGGCCATTCTTCCGGAGCAGAGCTTGAAGCAAGGGTTTAGAACTTTAGGCGGGGGCCTCTGTCGACAGAGGAGTATGCATCTTTTTGTTTTTTTACAGTTCTCCTGGCATTTTATGTTTATAACTTTACAATTCCTATTTTACATTTTGTAGGAGGGGATATGCGGTGGCGGCAGCTGGCGGCGCCGCATTAGGCGGTGGAAGAGGAGGAGCTGTAGGGCAGAGCAACATGATGATGATGTTGAAGAAAGGAGGGGAAGAATCAGCTCCGAAATCACCATGGGTGCCTGACCCGTTAACTGGTTATTACAGACCGGAAAATCAAGAAAACCAGATTGATGCCGTCGAGCTCCGGCGAATGCTTCTGAAGAGGAACATTAATAGAAGCTTATCCGGAAATTAATCTTAGGATGACTTTGATTCTTGATTACAAGAATAATCTGATTATTGTTACTTTGCGTGTTGTTTTAGTGCTTGAAGGTAAAGACTTAAAAATCCTTGTTGCCTCCACCTTTAATTTCTTGGAGTAATAGACTTAAAAATCCTTGTTGCCTCCACCTTTAATTTCTCGGAGTAATAAGATCACAAATTCTTCTTGTCTTTAATTTATTGAGTTAAAGTTTGGATAAATTTTATTATCCTCTTTACTTTTTGAGTTCTCAAAATAATTTTCCATTCACTTCACTGTTGCGGACACATAATTAGGCATAAAGCAAATCTATCGGTATCTTGTATACTATATTAAAAACACGAATATCCTATCGAAATGTCGTTCGTTTTTTATATCCTTCATAAGTATATTTATGTTGAAATATTTGTAATTATAATCATAAATTTCTTTTTTTCTTCCCAAAATCAAAAAACTACCGTGTACTTCCTTTAGGTTAGAATTCTTTAGAATTTACACTACTTGGGATTCTGGCCTTACAATTTCTTTTGGATTAGCTACCTCATGTATCAAAGGTTGATACTTTATTTATTTTAAATAAATATCCTTTTAAAAAATTATATTTCACAGCTACCTTTTGATTTTTTTAACCAAATATCTATCTATGGTCATTTCCTGCCCTTAAGCCATAAAATAAGTCTTGTATTATTTTTCTCTCTCATATCCCCTCAAATTTCTCCTATCCCTTACCCCATATCTATTCTCCCCCTCTCTCTACTTCCCGACTCTTCTCCTCCGTCGGACACTGGAGCAATTGCCACCGTCACCGTTCGTGTCACGACCCCAAAAACACCCGGTCGTGATGGCGCATGTCGTGAAATCAGGCAAGCCACACATTTCATTTATTAAAAGTTATTTTCAGGAAAATCAGCGCATTTACAACAAGAGTCTCGCTTTTATAAAGCATCTAAGATTTGGACGTCATTAATAACATGAATAAAAGAACATCGATCCCAGATCTAGTGTCACCGAGTCATGAGCTACTACAATGTAAGAATATCAAAAATACAAACTAGACGACATAGTCTGAAATAATAAAAGTGTAACAGGAAGATAGAGAAGGAGAAGGTGAGGATGCGATCGCCGGCTGTTACCTCGACGACTCCGAAAGAAACTCTGACAGCCGCTCAACAATCACTACCGGGTCCCGATATACCTGGATCTGCACACGAGGTGCAGGGGGTAATGTGAGTACACCAACTCAGAAATAACGAACCCAAACTATGGGCTGAGAGGTAGTGACAGACTAAACCTCAATAATTAAAATCATCAGCGTACAAAATTTAGGCATGTTCAAGGTTTATCAGAAAATAACAACAGAATATGTTAGATATATCTCAATATGCTCTACATGACAACATGTCACAGTGTGAAAATGCACATAGTGCTCACAACTCCCCCACAAAAGTCCACCCAATACTATATATGGCTCTCAGGCCCAGGGAAGTTCCATCCCAGAATATGCATAAACACCAGTGACCGTAGTCACTCAGTACTGAGGAAAAGGCCAGTCCATCCTCACGGAGAAGATCCATCTCCGGAATAAAACACTCGGACGAAGTCCATGTCCAGGGAAGACCCATCCCTCACATAACATCAGTTTCGGACAAGATCCATGTCCAGGGAAGATCCATCCCTCAATATCAATGCGCTCACTAGGGGTGTAAAGACTCCGGAGGGGCCCTATTGGCCCAAGCTCTATATCAAGCCAACAAAGGCATGATTAAAGTATCGCTGTGGTGTGCAGTCCGATCTCATAACTGTCTCAACAACAGGCGCTCGGCCTCACTCAGTCATTACTCTCCAGTCTCACTCATATGGCTCACAAATATATAAATCAACCCAAAACAATGATAAATATGCATATAATTAACAATTACTGATACTGCGACATGAAATGATATGCTATAACAGGACTGAGTATACGAAATCAAATAATTCCGAAATGAGACAGTAATATACGACCACTCGAGTCTCAACATTTTCGGGCTGAAGCCTTAGAATTTATACTTAACATGATTTCTAACATGTTCACAATTACCACATTAATAGAAGTATGGATATCAATCAGTAATAGCTACTAGACAATGCCATAGGATGAGCCGGGCCACAAATACTCGTGCACTGGCATGTGTGTCACCTCAATTATAGTCATATATCATATAGTTCGGGGTTTCGAACCCTCAGAACCAAGTTTGGAAACGTTAATTACCTCAATCAAGCCAAAACTCCACTCCTCCATGCCCTTGCCGCTCGACTCGGCCACAAATCGCCCAGGATCTAACTAAAATCAGTATTATATCATTAATATATGCTAAAAGAGAGAAACCCACATCAAAATTATCAATTTATATCACAAATCCCGAAATTGGTCAAACTTGACCCCCGGGCCCATGTCTCGGAATCTGATAAAATTTACATCACAAGAATCCTCATCCTCCCACGAGTCTATACATACCAAGAACATCAAAATTGGACCACAATTGCCCCTTCAATTACTCAATTAAATTCTCCAATTTTTCATGCCCTAACTTCCCCAAGTTCCAGGTTTAATCACTTAGAAATCAACATAGAATCGAGTTATGAAGTCAAGAATCTTACTTCCAAGAATTTCCCCTTTGATTCCCTCTTTAATCCCTCTCAAAAGCTTCAAAAATCGCCCAACAATGGTGTAAACTGGCTAAAGGTCGCGGATATGGCCTTTTAAATACACTGCCCAGAAACACCCTATGCGAATGCAGCATAACCCTCGCGTTCACGTAGGCTAAATAAGTCAGATCCCAAAATACTCGGTGCGAACGCGTCCCTCAAACGCGAACACATAGAAGAAAAGAGGCCTGGGGTCCCCAGCTACTGATGCCCAATGCGAACGCATCCCCACACCCGCGTTCACGTAGCATACACTCCCAGACCCATCGCGTTCGCGTCCCCCATGTCGCTAACGCATAGCACATTTCCCCAGATCCCCCCATTTACTCATCGCGAACACGGTACCCCACCGCGAACGCATAGAACCATTTTCTCTGCAACAACACCAGAAAAATCTGCCAAGTTTAAGGTCCGAAATTTGATCCGTTAACCACCCGAAACTTACCCGAGGCCCTCGAGACCTCAACCAAACATACAAACACGTCCCATAACCTTATTCAAACTTAGTTGAGCCTTCGAACACCCAAAATAACGCTAAAACGCCAAGATCACATCGGATTCAAGCCTATAAACTTTGAGATTTCTAAATTTCGCCAATGATGCCGAAACAAACCAAAACACGTCGGAATGACCTAAAAAATTTGCACACACGTCCAAAATGACACTACGAACCTGCTCAAACTTGCGGAATTCCATTCCGACCTCGATAGTTAATTTTTTCACCGCCGACTTGAAATCGCCAAAAACTCAATTTCGCCAATTCAAGCCTAAATCTACTTCGGACCTCAAATTCACATTCCGAACACACTCCTAAGTCCAAAATCACCTAACGAAGCTATCCGAGCAATAAAATCTACATTCCGAGGTCGTTTACTTATAAGTCAACTCCCGGTTGACTTTTCTAACTATTAAGCCAATTCAAGAGACTAAGTGTCTCAATTCTCACCACGACCACTCCGAACCCGAACCGACCGACCCAACACATCATAATTAGGCTAAATAACATATGATAAATATGAAACAGAGGAAACAGGGCTAATCTCATGAAACGACCGGCCGAGTCGTTACATTCTCCCCCTCTTAAACAAACGTTCGTTCTCGAACGGGCCCAGAGTTGTTCCAAAACCACCAAAATTTCCGCGTAACCTACCATGCACATACCCGGGGGTGATCCCAAGTACACCCTATCCCATATAGGTCCAATAGCATGACACCGTTGAAATTTCGAAGCCAATCCTGACCCATACACCTTAGAACTAAATTTACACTTATGAAATAATTTACGAGATCAAAATTCCACAACTATAAACTGAATAAGTCTGAACACGCTGTATCAAGCCATATCTGTAATCCAATATGTAATCACATAATATACCACGTGACTGAAACACACATATCGATAACTCCTAATCACAATAGTTACTCACAACAACCCAATACCGGTACATAACCTCTTATCGATCAATGCCTCGCTCTAACACTTTCATATATATCCAATGATGAAAGAAACACGTAGAAACTAGCAACCATTTGTCCGATCAGCCAGACATGAAGCTCCCCCTTTCCAGACAAGAATTATTGCAGATTTCTAAGCCGACCCCCCATATTATCCTTCCAACTATGCTGTAGTCAATTGTGACAGTATTCATTCTAGGTCCAATGACCTCTTCTCATCCAAACGCTAGTCCACGTGAAATACTCCAAGCCACCTTTCTCAAAATCAATAACCATGCGAAATTCGACATCAAGTACTCAAAGTGCATTTCCATAACCGCGGGGGAATCAGAAGATAGCATGCCACAAGAATCAAAAAGAACATAACCAATACGTCTCAATCCCGCAATACCCAATTACTTACCTTACTTAAATCTCGCTATAAAGCCCAAATAAATCCGCATCATATGTCCATATAACCAACAATCACCACTCCTCGCAACACCGAAAGGTAACTCATAGATCACTCCAGAATACATATAAACTCAATGACAATTGAATGGTACATCCCTCAACAATAGCAACTCGGAGTCAACAATTTCGACCCGGTGCAGAACACACACCCATACTGGCCTACCAATGAACTCTAAATCAACTCTGGTCACCCACGACATATAGATAACTCTCTCCGAAAGTTCACAATGACTGAATCATGGCACATACTAACATCTGACTAGCTTTGCTCGCATCTTCACAGTCCACAACCACAAAATAACCTCTTTATGAGAACTCTCAAGGTCGAACTACATGAAGCGCGTGAATCACCATATCTAATCCCAACTCCACCGCTCGAATATATAACACACCCCTAATGCTCAATCATTCCACGAGGGATACCCCTATAATTCTTCCATGTCACTAAGCAACGTTGAATATCAACAGTCGATCCAACAAGAGAGCGACGCATTACCAATGAAGCACCCTCAACTCCACACATTGCCCCTTTCTGAAATGTATACCTTCATCAATCCACCCAATAGATATCATTTACGTAGTCATATGAAACTGCTAATGCTGCCTAAGAATTTGACCTTCCTTCCAGAACTGAACTGTAACCTCACACATGCAAATCTCGACTCTACACAACGTACCGCATACACCATACCATCCTATGATAATTATGGAAACTTCATAACCCCTTCCGAGCCACAAGAAACTACGTACCCAACTAGCCAAGAACTTACATTTGATCCCATCTAGAAGCAAAATTACTCTACCTCTCATGCTCCTCACGCCAGAAGAAAATACACATCTCTAATCGTGGTAGAAACCATCAAGAACTATTTGAATCCCATTTTTACAACACCAAACCGTCAGAACTGAATCCTTCTAACTCAACCACGCTACGCAGGTCACCAACACCCAAGAGCATTGCTAGGAAACACATGTAGAAACTCATTGCCTCATAACCACCCAAAGAACTAATCATATCTCTTACCATGCCGATCCGACCCACAACAAAGTTGTCCTATTTATCCAAGTTCCTTCTGACCTACCCTCGAATTGATAATTCTCCTTGTCATAATACCGCAATTCTCAACCTAGGCTCACCACACGAGACCCAAGCATAAGACCATACAGTCTAAAGCTCATAAGTCGCTGAATACTCACTCGAATATTCCCAGAAGCACCACATTCAAAATACTTACCCCGAAGAGACTTCCTGCGAATCTAACGCCATTACCTCCACCTTCCTGATACTATATATAAAAAGTCCATGATAATGTAGAAATGTCACAAATATCGACACCCTCCAATGTAGACCTCAGTTTCTAGCCAAATACATATCCTGAAGATTCCCAATTGTTACGTATAACCTTGAATCTGTCAGATACATTCTCGAGAGTCATCCACTCTACACAAATCTCGATTACATCGATCAAGAAGACAGAACGACCTGACCCTGTTTGCACAGCAAAATACTAGGAAAGTAATCTACACACTTGAAGCAACAAGCAAATATTTACACTGCACCCACTACACCTTTTACAATTACAACTCAATCATTCAATAGAACTCACCTACCCATAGAGTGCATTACAGCTTGTATCAAAGAATTTCCATTACTCGAGTCATTCCCAGACTCCACCTCTGCAGGTTATAACTGATTCACTAATATACCTCGAACCGAAACCAATACAACACATAATCGTGCAATCAACTTTTCATTAACAAAATCCCCCACTTGGCTCAAAGTCAAAGATCAAAGCAAACAATAACCCACAATACGCATACGCTATCACTGCCACCATACTGCAGTGAGATTCACTAAATCCTTCATAAGCTCATATGACACAAACCATCTAGTATCTCAAATCGTATGCAAGGCTCGCATTCCCCATTGTAATGGTCACGCCAACTCTCCCAAGCGATCTAAACTCAAATTGCAACATATATCAATTACTGATAAAAGAGGACTTGCTACAAAACCACCTCAGGATCACACAACCTCAGGACACCCCACGAGAAATAGCCCCGCCCACTTAGCCTCAAACTGATCTTTCTCTATACCCTTCCAAAAATTGTAGCTATTACTCAATCACTTTATCCTTCTGCATCTAAACACAACCAACGCCTACCCTCGCATCACAATATGCGGCATAAGAACATGAAGCTGATGGCCCAACTAACACTGGAGCTATGGTCAAAGCAATCGTGAGCTTTTGGAGCTCTCTCCACGCTCGTCTGACCACCTGAATACCCTCACTGGACACCATGTGCCCCATGAATGCTACTGAACTGACCCAAGAATTCACACTTGGAGAACTTTGCATAAAGCTTCTCCTCTGAAAATCTCTATAACACCATCCTCAAATGCTGAGTATGATCCTCCTGGCTACGTGGGTATGTCAGGATGCCATCAATGAGTACAATAACGAAAGGGTACGATTATTGCTGGAATACACCGTTAATCAAATACATGAACTCTACTGGGGCATTAGTCAACCCAAAAGACATCAGTAAACACTTATAACACAACGGGAAGATCCACTTCCCTCCACAACTAACCTACATGAGAGGTCCTCCAATACACTCGCAATTCGAGGCCATATACCGTCTCAGGACAGAAGTCAAACACTCAATATTTCTTGCTACATTTCTAGCTAATCCTTTTGTGATAATCAAACAATTTGAACGCACCTCACCATCGAATCATACTCGCCACATAGTCGTCCAGTCACAAAACCCCACCGATAAGGACACAAACAGAGATATATGTCCTAAATGCACGACTCACACAATCAAAATCTTAGCACTCAAACCACAATAAAATCCGGCCTCAAGTCCTCAAGACTGAACCATTATCAACATGCTAAAATCGCCTCTTGCACCTCACCCATGGAAATCACAAGCCGTAGATATACAGATGATACTGAGTGCTGGCGCGCTTTCGAATACATGAATGGAATTCAAAGAGTTACGTTTTTGGCTGAATAGATGGATTCACACGACAAGAATTCAAGAATGTGAGATTTTTCCTAAGGGTTCTGCAGCCTCTTGAAGATAAGTACAGATGTCTCCGTACTGATCCGCAAGACTCTACTAAACCCGCTCATGACTGGTGAGACCTATTTAACCTAGAGCTCTGATACCAACTTTATCACGACCCCAAAAACACCAGGCCATGATGGCGCCTGTCGTGAAATCAGGCAAGCCACACATTTCATTTATTAAAAGTTATTTTCAGGAAAATCACCACATTTACAACAAGAGTCTCACTTTTATAAAGCATCTAAGATTTGGACATCATTAATAACATGAATGAAAGAACCCCGATCCCAGATCTAGTGTCATCGAGTCATGAGCTACTACAACATAAGAATGTCAAAAATACAAACTAGACAACATAGTCTGAAATAATAAAAGTGCAATAGGAAGATAAAGAAGGAGAAGGAGAAGGTGAGGCTGCGATCGCCGGCTGCTACCTCGAAGACTCCGAAAGAAACTCTGACAGCCGCTCAGTAACCACTACCGGGTCCCGGTATACTTGGATCTGCACACGAGGAGCAGGGGGTAACGTAAGTACATCAACTCAGAAGTAACAAACCCAAACTATGGGCTGAGAGGTAGTGACTGTCGCGCCTCCTCTTTCCTCGCGGAGATTGGGTTTATGATATTCGGTTGGGACAAATCTTTCCTTTAGGGAAAGGGGTTTGTGTTTTTTAGAGTTGCAACCTAACGATTTTTAAAGGTGCATTAGGACACCAAAGGGGTTCATTTACAACTACGTTGTTAACCAGAGATAGGGCAAGGGTTTGAAATTATCCTAAGGGGAAGGTGTTAGGCACCCCTCAGGATCCACAAGTGTGGTTCCCGGCCAAACAGCTTTTGTGAATTTGTACATCTTAGAAAACAAACAAATAAAGGCGCAAATAAGAGGGGATTTAAGTCTTAAGCAAGCAGATGTTTGAAAAAATAGTAAAGAAGGTTAGATTTTGAAAGGATTACGATCTAAGCATATAAAGGGTATCCTAGGTTTATAATAATATGGATCACATCAGTACAATACCCGATAATCACTCCTCGAAGAGGGGCTACACATGGTATTAGTGCACCAGTCATCATATCCATATTCTACCCTTTCCCACCCCGTGAAAGTAACTAAATCGAGTTTTGGTCTCGAACTCTATTGCATGGTGTTACCCGGCCCTTCCTATAAGTCCCGGAGGAATTTAGGACTTCTATCCTATAAGGGATGTTCTAGGCAGACCCTCGGGTTTGAAGGAAAAATGCTAAGGCGACAGATAAGAACATGTAGGACTGCAATTAGGGGGAAACACAGAAAAGCAGAGAAAAGGCACAAGTATACCTCCACAAGTAATGCAAATAGGCAGCACGACTCATACACAGTTAAGGACTTTTGATTCTGATCCTAAAACATGGTATCTAAATGATAATAACAAAGACATATTTATTGCATAACTCTGAGAGGAAGTCTTAATCTGTTTTGCTTACTGATTTTTATCCTGTTGATAATTAAGTAGCATTCATAAATGAACATATTTTCAGTTTTAACAACTCTAATTACCTAAGGCTTTCCTAGGCGTAGGACAATGCTCAGTAATTACCGAGATTATTAAAGAAACTGTTTGAGTTGTTTTGCCTAAACATGTTGTACTTAGGTATTGCATCAAATGCAGAATTATCACTAGTTGTTTAGAGACATGGTAAAACAATTTTAGGTCCTTTTGCATGCAATGTTAATTAGGCGGAGAATGAGTCCTAAAACATGATATCTAATGCACATATAGGGATGCAGAATGATGTATGTACAAAATCCTAAGCAGGATTTCTAAATGCACAATAATTACAACATTAAGCATGATTTCAGAAGACGCAAAAGTTGAAGTTTATTTTAGTGTTGTTTACCCTAAACAGGATCTCTAAGTGTAGATGGCAGCATAGAGCATGATTGCAAAGTACTGGTTATTAGCACATTTTAACGCAGGATTCTCTAAGTGATATGATAGTGAGATGGACATGCTGAAAACAGTAAGTATAAGTCCTAGGGAACATGATCTCTAATGCATAAAATGAGTCCTAAGCATGGTCTCTATTGCGCAAGTAGGAATATAAACCTAATAACATATTTTCTACCCTTTTAATAGCTAAAACATACATAGTCACCCCTTCCCTTTCCACTATGCATCCCCAAAATTGATTACAAGTAGTTATTATAGGCCCATTTGCATAAATTACATAATCGAAATAAGAAAAAGAAGAAGTTATGATATAGGGAGCCTACTGATAGGCCCAAAATCCCCAGAATGCCTCAAATGCCATTAGTTCACAGCCTTTCATATAATTCGGGTGTGTCAGAGTTCCCTAAGGATCTCAAAGGATCCCGGACACTGCTCACACCCATATTTCATTGCCAAGGTAGAGTAAGTGCAATATGGAATGGCCCGCTCTTGCGTATCAAAGTTCATAGGGAGCTCAAGGATCCCAAGGCAATGCTCACACAAGAGGGGCATAACCTAATGACTAAGAGTAAATGTGAGAGTGCTTGACATAGTTTTGAAAGAGTTGAGTTGGAAAACAATTTGAAAATGAGTAGTTTGAAATAAGTTTTGGAGAATAGACGAATTTGCTTTTAATGAAAACAGTTTGAAAGAAAGGGATTAGGAAAATCAACAACACAGAACCACATCAGCATGCATAGTACAAGGAAGCAGTCACAAACAGGGAATGAGGGATTGGGGACAAGTAGGACACACATAGGTATAGATTTTGCATACAAGTTAGCACCAGAGAAGTACTAAGGTATTACAGCACTTAACAACCACATAAATAGTTTCTTCATAAAGAGGTTCAGGCCAGAAGCTAACAAAATCAGATTGAGGGGTGTGCAAGGGAGATAACATGCGTAATATAAGGGAGGATAGGAAAGCTTAACAATCATACTAGTAAAGTGAAAGTAGACATGCTAATTACATGATACGCAACAGAACCATAAGTAAAAGCATAGTAGAAATAGAAGGAATTGCAATATTAAAATAAACATGTTTTTTATGCTTTAAGTTAAAATGAAAAAACATACCAGTTAAATGAGAGAGTAAGTGCAGAGTGAGGAGCAGTAGAGTGAAGAACAATAAAGTGCAGAGCAGTAGAGTGTATAGTTGCTCAGTCTTGGCTTGAGGCCGATTGTGAATAGCAAGTAAACATAAAGAATAACAAGAGAGAATGTATATGTGTGTGAGAGAGTTCAAAACAATGTATTGTTCGTGTGTTATGCTAATGATAGAGTAGAGTATATATAGTTTTTAAAATAGGCAGAAAATAAGGTAACAAATAAAGGTTTAGCATAATTATTGAAGTAATCATAATTAGAGTCCAATTAATACAAGTACTCCCTTCAATTAAGGAGTCACAACTCAAACGGATACCAACAGGGATAATCAAGGAAAGAAAATCAGTTGAGAATGACTGATTTTACCATATAAGGGGTAGTAAAAGTATACAACATATGATTGAGTCTAAGTACAGAATATACCAATTAAGGAAAGTGCATGTTGACATCAGGTTTATTCGTAGAAATAAGGCAAGAGATAATTCTGGAAATCAACAAGAAAATATCGAGTGAGATTCAAAACACAGGGAATCAGTATAAATCAAGGAAATATCGCACTTGTAAGCAAATACTAAAAATCAGTAGGGAATATTGTGTAAAATCAATAAAGTAATAGTCATAGTTATTTAAAGATTCAAAATGGTAAAAACGTTGCTGATTTAAATGGAATTAATTAAGCAAAAATCAGAAGCCCTAATCACTCAATTAGGGATTCATATCAGAACACAACAAATAATTAAAGAACCCAGCAGACAATCATGATTTAGGAAAAAGTGACGAGGTATCAGAAACCCTAATAGCAAGCATAGGGAAAAAATCACAAAATCACACAATACTCATGAAGGCAGAGTAGTTATACTAGAACATGTAAAACAATATTGCAAATAAACTCGGATTCACATATTGAACCAAAAAATTTGGGGATTTTATCAAAAATGACTCAAACGAAATGGAAAGGCTCAAATAATATTTAAACATGGTAGAATCATAAAATAATGCTAAGAAATTAGAAAGCAGATTGTTTTGAAAGGGAATTTGAAAACCCTAGTTCGAAAACTGAAAAATCGTTTAGAAACCTGAAGAATCTTTAAAGAAAACAGGGAAAGAACTCATAATAGGTATAGATATGTTATATATATAAAAGAATCGGAAGGTTTAAAGAACTATTTGATTTAGGCTAGATTTTAAATAGGAAGGGGCTAATTATTAAATACCTAATTAAATAGATAAAGAATTAATAAATATAGCTAACAATTACATAAAATGAAAATAAGGCTAAATAGGTGAAATTAAGGTAATTAAATAATATAAAAAATATAAAATGACTAACTATTGAATTAAAATGGTATAAAATGTACAATTAGGTTATAATTGCAAAATTATTGTAATTGTAGCCAAATAATGCCAAATTGGCTAATTTGTGAAATAATTAAATTTTAATAGAATAAAAATGATATATTGAGATAGGAAATATTTTGAAATTATTTATAATATAATTTATGAATAATCATTGAATTTAAAATACTGAATAAATTGGAAAATACATTAAATAAAATATGGAAAATTATGGAAAAATACTGGTTATATAAAAAATGATTTTGAAGGCACATATGCAAATTTTAAAATAGTTTGAGGAAAAATTGGGTATCAACAGCTGCCCCTCTTTACCCGAGCTTCTTTTTCATTTCTAAATATAGAACACGCCTGGTGCATTCTCTGTGTTGAACCTGAATCTGTCCATAAAGTTAGATGCCATGCTCACCCAATTCGACCATTTCTTGGGATCTTGGCTGATGTACCAAGACAATGCATCTCCTTTCAAGCTCCTCATGAACAACTTCATACAGATCCTTTCATCTTTCCCTACTCCAACCAGCTTGTCAAAATAAGTTCTCAGATGGACCCTTGGATCACCTGTACCATCAAACATTTCAAACTTAGGAGGTTTGTATCCCTCGGGTAGTTCGACATTGGGCTGTATGCAGAGGTCTTTATAGTTCAACCCTTCGAGTCCCTTGATTTCCTCGATGCCTTGAACCCGGCTGGTCAGCTTCCTAAGTTCCTCGGCCAAGTTCTTGATAAGCAGGTCCTTTTCATCAGACTCAGGTGTGTATGTGATAGGGGGAGTGGAGTGTGGCATGGTCTCCACGTAGATGGGATTGTTATGGTGACCTGGCGCATGAGTGTGGAAATGGTCATTTGTGGAGTTCTGAGGTTCTGGGATAAGAAGTGGAGTGTTGTTTGGAGTATTGCAGGCATTGTAGTGTGCTGGAAGAGTTTGGTTCTTTGGTGGGGGGTGGTGTGATGATGAGTTGCGGGATGATTTTGTTGTTTTGGGATGTTTTGAGGAGGTGTAGGATTCTGGATGTTGACGTCTGGAACGTTGAGAGAGAATGACAGGTTTGCCAGATTCCGAACTTGATCAAGCTCTTCTTGAAACTTTAACAACTTCCATTCCAGCTGCGACAAAGTTTCATTCTGAAGCCGAATACCCTGGCCATTAGTGGCCTCTACCCGTTCAACCACATTCTCATTTCTGCTGTTGGCTAAATCTTCCATTTTCTATTTGCCTTTGTTCTTGCCTTTGAGAGGTCTAAGAGGAGGAGAGGGTGTAGGGCCCCTAGATCTTGTAAGGTAGGATGATGATGCCAGAGTGCACGAACTAACCTTTGGGGAGGGGAATAAATAAATAAAGAAAGAGGAAAACAAAAATAAAAGGTAGCCAAGTCATTGAGGATTATGAAAAGTATTGCGGTATTTAATCACACAGTGCAGAAATGTAAAGCGCGTCCTAATTTGGGGACCTCTTTTGTGCCCTAGGTAGGTCTAGCGACAAATTGATTTGGAGAACTTAAGATGCTAAATGCCTCGTTTTATTGATAAGAAAATAGACGAATCCCAAAACGACACTAAATAAATAGGAAGTAAAGGTCACTAATGACCATTGGCCTTATTACATTGATAAAGTAAAAGAAAGACATTCCTATCTACTTGGTCCCAGAAGGACCTTCCCCAGACTCGGCATTCTTGCTTCCCTCGTACAGCTCCTCCAACTCGCCAAAGCCCAGCAACAAGTATGCTCTGGCTAGATGTCCTCCGTCGGTCCCTCCAGCCTTTTGACAGTCTTCAATCCTTTTGAAATTTTTTTTCTCCAGCTCCACTATGCCTTGCTCCAAATACCCTAACCTTTTGTTGGTGCTGATATCCATATCCTTCCATTCCTCGATCAGTTTCTTGCTAGACTCATGTATTTTGCGGTGCTTATCCTCACACTCACAGATCCTCTTGCGCAGCTGGTTGTTTTTGACTTATGCCTCGGCCTTTTCATCTATAACCCAGTGGCCCTGAACGAACACTGGCTCGCTCAGACCACCCCAATTTTATGCCAACCAACCAGGATAGAAAGGGGTACAACCGGC